>JARJLU010010516.1:0-37743 GCA_030272975.1 Sparidentex hasta
ATAAATTGCTATGGTAGAGTGTGTATATATGTTATATATACACACTCTACCATAGCAATTTTTAATTCATGGGAACTTTAAACTTGGGAATAGTAAGATTGTAGAAGCCATCAAGTTCGATCATATAATTTCAGAGCCATTCCCTGGACACACATAAACAAACACTGGCCCCTAGTCCTTGCTTGTCAGCAGAAAAATGTGAGTGAGGGAATTCACTATATTTAATAAGCTCCTTGAGGAATTTTTTTCTAATATAAATGCCATACTCATATAAACACAAACAAATAGCTGTCATGAATGTATCTCAGGCCTAAAATGCTTTATAGTGCGACCGTGTTACTCACCACAGCTGTAGGTGGGTGCTCTTTGCTAATGTTGCTGCTAAAGGAGTGTGTTAGCCACTAAGGGAATGTGTTGCTGCTGCAGCAGTTCTTTTACTGGGCTACGCGGCTGTGCACTGTGAGCTAAGGACACTGCTGCCATTGCTACTGATATCCAACTACCCCGTGTCTCACCAGCCCCTTTTAGGTAGAAAAGGCGGCATATCTGCAACAAGGTAAAGGCTGCAATGTGCTGCCTTGTCTATCTAAAAGGGAGGTGTAACATTCTTTCTTTTCCAAAAAGCCACCACTTCACTGCCACTGGGGTAGGCGCAAACATGTGACGTGACGTGAAGCACAAAGTTGGGCATGAACAGTGAAGCAGGTCGAATTTGTCTTCAAAATAAGAGCTGTACATTGCACCCCAATGGAGTTTAGAACTGGGTTCTTAGTGGGGGGCTTTTAATTTGAAAGAAGCGACCGTTTGTAGCTTGCCGCTACAACAACAAGCGGACAACGAAGACAGCTACAGAGACCAAGGAGACACTAGATCATCTCCTGAATCTCAGTGGCTGTCCAGTTGCTCATCTTGACATCCGTGGATGAAGTGATGGACTGACTGCTGTGATCAGCTGTTTCCTGGTTTAAAAACTCCCTGGCTGTGGGTCGCACAACAGTGCAGGTCATCGACACCTCCACCCATCTCACGCAAATTTCGGGGACATTGGTGTCTCGGATTTACATAGCAGTGGAGGTAGAAAAAGTGTACTCTCCAAGGCGTCAAATTGGCAGACCAAAACAGACCCCCAATTTACCACCTTCTGTCTAAATCCGCGGACCTATCCACAAAAAAGACAGCCAAATTGGTGGCTTGCTGCCCAGTATAAAAACGGCTACTAACTATGCAAAAAACACCTAACGTTATCATGATGAATGTATCAAGTCGTGGAAATTATTATTACTCACTGCTGTCATGCTAGTATGCTAGTAGCATGTAGCCTGTAGGTAGACAGACGGTCTGAACTGTGTTTTTTAATTTGTCAGATTTATTGACGTCTGTAAGTTGTGGGGAAGATATAAACATAACAAAAATGCTTTCAGAATAATTTTCCAACCATACCTTTAAAGCTGGTGTAAATAACGTGGAACAAACATCAAGTACAAGCTAGACTTTGAAAGGATCTCCCCATGAGTGCGCACCGTCCACTGACCGCCAAGTCCTGAGTCATCACAAGCTATGGGAAGGAGAGTGCACCATCTTCATCACAAGATCTAACTACAAGTAGCTACCTTATGTCTCATTCACCTATAAGTAAACACCATTATCATACTGAATATAAACCAACAACATAGCCAGTTCTAGTACTGATAGCTGTCAAGCTAGCTTTGTTAGTATTCAGAAATGGTATTGAAAGTGTATC
This sequence comes from Sparidentex hasta, assembly GCA_030272975.1. Taxonomy (NCBI): domain Eukaryota; kingdom Metazoa; phylum Chordata; class Actinopteri; order Spariformes; family Sparidae; genus Sparidentex; species Sparidentex hasta. The sequence continues at coordinate 1,742 of JARJLU010010516.1, forward strand.
TTGATGTTGTAACCTGTTGCCAGTTAGGTAATGTTAGATATGGCAAAGATAAGACATCACAATTAATGGTGGGGCTACTACATTATTTTTCTGTTACCCATACAAAATTGTGTTTGTCTGTGTGATTCACAAACAGAATATTGTATAGGATGCCTCTACGGTGAGCACATCGTTAACAGAGATGATGGCAGGGGAAAACCAGAAGTCTGAGGAAGTGGAGGCAGATGCCATGGACGTGGGAGCAGATGTTCTCAGAAAAGATGACACATGTTGAGTAGTAGATCTGTAAGATCTGTAGATCTGTAAGCTGCATATGAGCAGTAGTATAGCCCTTTTTTTCTCATAAACACCACCTACAACTAAAGTAATTGTGTTTGTACAGTATATTGACCAGGCCTTTGACTTGGTCACACAGGTGCTCTAATCAGAATCACATTTTTTGCCAATTAGTTTTTACTAATTGAATTTGTGTTTTACTGCATTACAATAAACACGGTAAGAAGAAAATTGTAAATGTAAAGGCATGAATAGATAAAATGAAAAAAAAAAAATCTTGTAAACTGGGACATCTGTTCAGTTTTGTCCAGGAATGTCTAAAGTATTTGCCACTGAAAGTGTATATATTCACAGTATGCTGAGGACAGTCGAGCTCTGTTCCATAAAATATGTAATTATGTTGTTCATCTTTTGCTTTACAGGCCAGAATTCAAGGACTACCTTTGGAGCAATCACATCAACTGCTGAACTCTGCCTGACATCTATTTATTTGTCGTTTTGTATAGACATTTTTTTTGCATTTTTGAATCTCTAAATTGTTTGAATTAAGTCTTTAAAAAGATAAATTATCACTTCTAGCATAAACAACCAACCCATTACATTTATCTTTTATCATTTATACAATATACATACATTAGCATAAACAACTATATACAGGAAGGACATCCAGAGGTTTCGTGACTGATTATAAACACAGATCAGTATTGGCCAAGAGGTTAGGCTGCTGATGTTGGTGCTGTCACAGTCCTCTACTGTTTTGGCAGTGACTGTCCTGTAGAAAAAAAAAGCACAGTTACGTACAGTAAATACAGCTATTAGAGGACTATTCTATCTATTATAACACCACAACTCTGGTTGCATTTTATGCAGTGGTAAATATTTCAGACTAATTTACATGGTTTCATGTTTTTACTATGCATGTTGACAGTGGGGTGTCTACTTTCAGGACTTTTTAATGTACATAAGAGAACAGAGTTACAGCTTAGTTAACCTTTCATATTGCTTTACAACATTGCTTGCAAAAATGATTATTATTACAGAACGTGTAAACGTTTGCCTGCTTGTGAACAGTGAAGTTACATGTTAATACACTATATTGCCAAAAGTATTCACTCACCCATCCAAATAATTGAAATCAGGGGTTCCAATCACTTCCATGGCCACATAAAGCACCTTGGCTTTCGACACTTTCTACAAACATTTGTGAAAGAATGGGTTGCTCTCAGGAGCTCAGTGAATTCCAGTGTGGTACTGTGATAGGATGCAACAAGTCCAGTCATGAAATTTCCTTGCTCCTAAATATTCAACAGTCAACTGTCAGTGGTATTATAACAATGTGGAAATGTTTGGAAGAACAGCAACTCAGCCACGAAGTGGTGAGCCATGTAAAATGATGGAGTGGGGTCAGCGGATGCTGAGGCACATAGTGCACAGAGGTCTTTCTGCAGAGTCAATCACTACAGACCTCCAAACTTCATGTGGCCTTCAGATTAGCTCAAGAACAGTGTGTAGAGAGCTTCATGGCCAAGCAGCTGCATCCAAGCCATACATCATCAAGTGCAATACAAAGCATGGGATGCAGTGGTGTAAAGCATGCCGCCACTGGACTCCAGAGAAGTGGAGATGCATTCTCTGGAGTGACAAATCGTGCTTCTCCATCCGGCAATCTGATGGATGAGTCTGGGTTTGGTGGTTGCCAGGAGAATGGTACTTGTCTGACTGCATTGTGCCAAGTGTAAAGTTTGGTGGAGGGGGGATTATAGTGTAGGGTTGCTCTTCAGGAGCTGGGCTTGGCCCCTTAGTTCCAGTGAAAGGAACTCTGAATGCTTCAGCATACCTAGAGATGTTGGACATTTCATTCTCCCAACTTTGTGGCAGCAGTTCGGGGATGGCCCCTTCCTATTCCAACATGACTGTGCACCGGTGCACAAAGCAAGGTCCATAGAGACATGGATGAGAGGCTTTGCTGTGGATGAACTTGACTGGCCTGCACAGAGTCTTAACCTCAACCCGAGAGAGCACATTTGGGATGAGAGCCAGGCCTTCCCATCCAACATCAGTGTGTGACCTCACAAAGGAAGAAAGGTCAAAAAATCCCATGAACACACTCCTAAACCTTGTGGAAAGCCTTCCCAGAAGAGTTGAAGCTGTCATAGCTGCAAAGGGTGGACCGACATCATATTAAACCCTATGGATTAAGAATGGGATGTCACGTAAGTTCATATGTGAGTCAAGGCAGGTGAGCGAATACTTTTGGCAATATGGTGTATGTTTCATACAGCAGTAGTCTATCATAGCCAGCTAGCTTACACTATCCATAAGCTGATGATGCTAATGATGGGCTAATACAAACAACAACAACATAAGGAGCTAATGTAAGCTACACTGACTACATAATACAGAGTAATAAAATTACCTGTCCAACAGAGATACAGCTACCATGGCGTCAGTGTTCAGGCCTTCCACTCCATCAGTTGTCTCCATCGCTGAACAGTCACTCCAATGTTGACTCTCATTTCACTTCTTGAGCTATCCAACTTCTTTTTGTTTGTAGCTTTCTCCATGTCAGTTTTTCTTTTGTAGGTAGGTACAGCTGATAATGAATGTGTCTGTATTTTCTCTGCCATTCTGTCTGTAATCAATGAGCTCACGCCACCACAGCTCCAACAGTGCGTGAATAGACTCCCGTAATGCGCAATGACTATCCCCATTCACACAGGAGAAGATGCATAAATGCCGTGGCCAGGTTCGCCAATTCTCCGCCGATGGTGATTCACAGAGAGCAAAGCATCTCTGCCGTTCCGACATGTAATTCACACAGAAGGCCAGAGCTGCGGCTCCTAAAGAGGCGTGACAGTACATGTCATGTTGATGATGTCGGTGTTTCCCAGGTGTTCCCCTGTCAATCTAAACCTGCGGACAGTTTATATTCATATGGATGCTATTATAAGGGTTAGGGTTAGGGTTACAAGTGTGTTATACAAGTGTGAATGGGGCTACTGATGGGCAGAGTCAGCGCAGGGTAGGCGGGTCAAGAAAGACAGGGTGGCTGTCCAGACAAAATCTTTGGGCTGCTAAAATTGATTGGATGAAGTTAATATAGCCCTGTTGCTGCCACAGACTATGGATTTTTTCCCCTTTTTTTCCACAGTGTTTTATAGTTTTGATTTAATAAATGGTTCTTGAAGTATTCCATTGTTTGTTAACAGTGAAATAATTATCAACTCCAGTTGTATTCATTATAAATGTACAAGTTATTAATGATGGTTATTGTGTTATTGTGTGGGGTTGTGTGTGTGTATTTACTGTCTGCACACTCAGACCAAAACCCTCTTAATGAAACCTGACCACTTTACGCAAAGACAGGCACTTTAGCAGAGAGTCTGCACCGGCTCTCTAACACTGTTTAGGAGGCTGTTAGCAGATTGTTGATGCTGTTTTGCTGTCTTAATGTCCATTCCCACACAAAGCGGTGTGAAAATAAATCAATTAAAGCAATAAAGCAAGTGAACAGCCTGTCTACTTGACATTAGCCTGTACACATTGTGTAAACACTCATACACACAGGTTTCGTTGCAGCAACACACACACACGAAATCACAGCATTGATCCTCTCTCATGATGTTTATGAGTGTCTAAAATACCACTTCCGAGTCAGAGAAAGCTTTAGAGAACAGAAGAGTTAGCTGTGTTGGAGAGAAAAAAATGGATCATTACGTTTGGCACAAGTCAGTAGAAAAGCACAGACAGGATGAGAGAAAGACTGACAGTTGAATAGTAAGAACAAATCAGATACAGTGTTAAAACTGAACTACAATGGAAGCGTCAGGACTTTCTTTCTTTCTTTCTTTCTTTCTTTCTTTCTTCCTTTCTTCTTTCCAAACATCTCTTTTGTGATTGTGTTAAGGTCACATGACTGGCAGTTTTTTACCTCCACCAAGGAGGTTATGTTTTAGCCTGTGTCTTTGGTTTGTAGGTTGGTTTTATCAGCAGGATTACACAAAATGTACCACATGGATTTCTACCAAACTTGGAATGCATCTTGACCCAGAATAGACCCCACTAACCTTTGGTGTGAATCCAGATTAAGGGGATCCAGAATTTTTTTTTTTTCACTTTCTTTATCACTGTATATAAAATGTCAGATAATTTGATCCCAATTTAGCAGATTTAAATATGTATTATTTGATAATTGACTGGGCTTGATTGAGGTATACACTTGACTGAGTGCCATTTAAGTTTAGTCAGTATTACTGCACAATTACAGAACAATGGAAATTGTTTTGTCCTCCAAAATAATAAGTATTTTGGAAAAAAGCATTTAATAAAAAGCTGCAGCCATTAGGCATTTATGTTCAGATTCATGTTCTTTGTGATACATAATATTGTCTTTGGTTTTCATGTATCCTATATTCATCATACTTTTGTCACATTCCCTATCTATCTGTACTTCGCCCCAAACAAACATCAGAAGCTTCTGTTTGAGGCATTGTGGGGTCTGGATATTGGTGTGTGTGTGTATTCCTGTGAAAAGAGTTTGGTTATGATTTGTTTGTTGATCCAGTTAAAAGGTACCTGAGTCTGGATGCGGTTGAGGCCTCTGAACCAGAGGATCTGTCCGCGGCGCAGCTCTCTCTCAGCACAGTCAATCTCCTCCTCATCCTCTGCAAGCTCCTCCCCTTCTTCCTCCCCTGGCTCCAGGCCCAGTCCTGCCTCCTTCAGGCAAGGCAGACGCTCTGTCGGCACCGTGGCAATCACCTGGAAGCCAGGTTTGTTATATTGATTGTTACTGTAATTTGACTGGAAGACAGTAGTGTGGTGTTATAGCGAGCAGCTGGGAGCTATTGTGACCATTTTACATGCATGATGGACTGGACAGTAACAGATTATTTCAAATGTCAATTTCAGCACACAATACATCAAAGGGTTTATCCAAGTCAGTGTGAAAATGTTTCCTTAGCTTCACCTCAGAAAAAACTCTAGATTAACCAGGCCTGCCAGCCTACACTTGCTCAGTGTGCTTTGACTCAGCAGGCTGAAGAGCTGCTTACCTGCCCCCAGAGCAGCTCTCCAACTCCCACAAACAGACACCAGAGCCACTGCTCTACATTGAGAGGAGCACAGCTGAAGGGCTTGCCTCCCCACTGCACAATCACGATCTGCAGCAGAAACACAAGGAGGAACATCATTATTTTGTCACAGTGTTGATGGCAAAACCAGAGCTGCTCCTTCTCATGCTGCTGCACCAACCACAAGTTACACTGTAAAAAAAAACACACTTATCCTCTAGTCCATAACAATTCAAAGTAGGATATACAAGTTGGCATTATGACTGTAATCACTGCTGCATCTAATGAAAGTCAGACAGAAAACATTCAGAAATGTTATGTCTGAGTGTTGACGTAGTGAGCGTAAGGTCCAATCGTATTGCTTGTAAGATCCATGTGTGGACACCAGTTGCAATGATTTATCCATCCACCAGGAAGGAGCAGTGATGATAGGTAACGAAGCATTACTTCAGTGCAAGTCAGCTGTTCTTACTGTTTCATATATATACAATATTCAATGTGTGTGAGTGTGATTCGCAAACATAATTACACTGCTTCAGCTTTTGGTTTTCAACAGTACTGCATGAAAACGAAAGTTTTAATGATGGGAATAAATGATTTTACAGGAAAGAAAAAACTGCATGTGCAGCACTCGCCTAAGCAGCTGAAGTTATCTGCAGTGGTACCAGGACAAATTATTATTGTGTAAGAGCCGTTTTCTTGATTGATATTGCAGTTACATAAATGTAATTTTTCATGCTGTTAGATTGCTGCTAGACCATGGCCAACAAATATGGATTGAAGCAGAATATATAAGCAAAACATGTTGTGGATTTTGGAAATTATTACTTCTGTCTTTTTTCAATATACTTTGACTTCAGGAATTTGCTCTGAAATTATTAGAAAATGTTCTGATACACAAGTCAGAAGCAATCCCTCCCAAAACAAAATGAAGACAAAAACATTTACTCATTTTTTTCCCGTATTGCCGACACTTTAAAGCAATTTTTGGTGAAGAGATGATGATATCTAGTCCCTGATGAATCCTGCCGTTGCTCCAGAGATTGTAGGATTTCCCAAACTAAAAAACTACTGCACATATAAACACAGAAATGCTTAGCTAGCTCGAGGTTGTTGTAACTAAAATACCTGCTCAAGAATTATATTTTCCATAGACAGATTTAGGTCAGTCGCTACATATCTGCAGACTTCATGTGAAGTAACTTCATAGTGTTAAAATATCCAGAAAAATATTGATGTAATGACTATTTACTTTGTAGATTCTCACTGAAGACATCAAAACTATTAATGAACACATATGGAATTATGTAGTAAACAAAAAAGTGTGAAATAACTTAAAACATGTTTTATATTTTAGATTCTTCAAAATAGCCCTCCTTTGCTTTGATGACATCTTTGCACACTCTTGGCATTCTCTTGATGACCTTCATGAGGTCATCACCTGAAATGGTTTTCCAACAGTCTTGAAGGAGTTCCCAGAGATGCTGAGCACTTGTTGGCCCTTTTGCCTTCACTCTGCAGTCCACCTCATCCCAAACCATCTTGACTGGGTTTAGGTCAGGTGACTGTGGAGGCCAGGTCATCTGGCACAGCTCTTCATCACTCTCCTTCTTGGTCAAATAGCCCTTACACAGCCTGGAGGTGTGTTTGGGGTCATTGTCCTGTTGAAAAATAAATGATGGTCCAACTAAACGCAAACCGGATGGGATGGCATGTCGCTGCAGGATGCTGTGGTAGTCATGCTGGTTCAGTGTGCCTTCAATTTTGAATAAATCCCCAACAGTGTCACCAGCAAAGCAGCCTCACACCATCACACCTCCTCCTCCATGCTTCACGGTGTGAACATGCATGTAGAGACCATCCGTTTACCTTTTCTGCATTGCACAAAGACATGGCGAGTGGAACCAAAGATCTCAAATCCGGACTCATCAGACCAAAGCACAGATTTCCACTGGTCTAATGTCCATTCCTCGTGTTTCTTGGCCTAAACAAATCTCTTCTGCCAGTTGCTTTTCCTTAGCAGCTTCCTTTTTCCCTAGCAGCTATTTGATCCTAAAGGCCTGATTCACTCAGTCTCCTCTGAGCAGTTGATGTAGAGATGTGTCTGCTACTAGAACTCTGTATGGTATTCATCTGGGCTCTAATCTGAGGTGCTGTTAACTTGCGATTTCTGAGGCTGGTGACTCAAATGACCTTCTCCTCAGCAGCAAAGGTGACTCTTGGTCTTCCTTTCCTGTGGCAGTCCTCATGTGAACCAGTTTCGTCATAGTGCTTGATGTTTTTTGCGACTGCACTGGGAGACACATTCAAAGTTTTTGCAAGTTTTCTATCAACTCTGTACCAACCTGACTTCTGCAATCCCAATCCCATTAAGAAGGCAAGAAATTCCACAAATGAACCCTGACAAGGAACACCTGTGAAGTGAAAACCATTTCAGGTGACTACATCATGAAGCTCACTGAGAGAAGGTCAAGGGTTTGCAGCACTGTCAACAAAGCAAAGGGTGGCTACTATAAGGAATCTAAAATATGAAACATATTTAGAGTTATTTCCCACTTTTTTGTTTACTACATAATTTCACATGTGTTCATTCATAGGTTTGATGAATTCTGTGAGAATCTACAATGTAATTAATCATGCAAATAAAGAAAAAGATTAAATGAGAAGGTGTGTCCAAACTTTTGACTGGTAGTGTACAATACTATGCAGTACTGTTGAAAAACAATACGAGTGTTTGGTTTGAATATTTCACAGGGTGTGGGTGGTTACAAGACACATGACACAAGACACATCATGCTCAGGTGACACATTTTCAGCAGAAGTTATTGTCATGGCATTGTATGATTTTTGTCGGGAAAAAAAAGAAATTTGTCACACACAGTGGCTGCAAGAGCTGCAAGAGCTGCAATCAAGTTATAAAAGTGTGTTCACAAACATGCTCTGCATTTCTTGGTAGGGTACAGAGGCCAACACATTATTAGCATGACAGTGCATCTCTTTGTTCTTATTTAATGGCCATCCCAACAGGTCTCCCAGCTCCCCATACTCATCTGGCAGCTGCAGGGTTGTTGAATTAACTAGAGAATTTTGTCCCACTTTTTTGCCAGCGTGTGTCGACAGCCACAAATAGCACAGACAGATCTCAAGAGCGAGAGTTGCATCTCTAAACTCTGATTAAACTGTCTAAACCTGCCTGTGTTGATAACACATGAAGCAAGAATATCTTACTACACTGCCTATACATCCCGTAATATACTACAAGGAACATTTTTCATCCATTACTTAAAATAGAAGAAGCTGAACAGTAACTCCCCGCCCTTCTATAAATGTACATTTTGTCTAGCGGAAAGAAGCTGTGAAACTGATTCTGGTGAGTGAGAAGACTGTATGATCCAATTTTAGGCATTCTGTGATGAGTGTTAGTTGACATATTTGATCTTGTATAGTTACTTTTTGTGTAAACTTTTGTGAAACTGTTGAAGCTGAGTGGTTATCAGTCAGTTTTCAGTGTTCTCAGTGTCCACCACCTATTGCAGCCATGAGTCCGACCCAATCACAGTCAGGACATCAAATGGGAAAATATTTCACCTGAGACCCATAGCATGAGGTTGCAACAAAGCCAATCTCTGTTACCCAGCATTCTCCACCAGTACTGAACTTGGCATACTAGGGAGACTATGGAACTGCCATTCTGCAGTCAAGACGGCAGACACCATTTCAGCCTATGCCTCCCTAGAGACTCCCCACTTCCTGGCCCTTATGGAGACATGGATCACCCAAGATAACACCACCACTCTGCTTGCCCTATCAACTACCTACTCTTTCTCACACTCCCCAAGGAAAACCAGTCAAGGAGGAGGAACTGACCTCCTCATCTCACCCATGTGGTTCTACCAGGTCCTTCCCCTGGATCACCTACCCAGATCTGTCCTGAATTCCATGCTGTGTCTGTCACCCTCTCATTCAAACTCAACACAGTGATGATCCATCTCCCCCCCGATCCTCTCCATGACCTCTTTGATGATAGTGATGCCCTCCGAAGGTGCTCCCCTAACGATGGCACACCTGGGTGATTTCAACATCCACCCAGAAAAGCTGTGATTATCTTCCCCACATTTGACCTCACACTCTCTCCCTCGCAACCCACCCCTCGAGCCGGGAACCAGCTATACTATAAAAATGTTATGCATTTGATACCGTAAACCACCAAATCGTCCTCTCCACTCTAGCTGAATTTAACATTGCTGAGTGTTCACTAACCTGGTTGACTTCACACCTGCCAAATTGCACCTTTCAGATCACATGGAATGGCTTCTTGTCCAAAGCCTCCTTTCTGGAAACTGGTGTCATTGGAGCCATTTCAAAGCAGTTACAGCTCCCAAGATCAACTGTACAAACAACTGTTTAAGTATAAAGTACATGGCACAGTTGTGTCACTGCCACCATCAGACAACACAATCTATCACCTGCTGCTGAGAGAAAACTGGTCAGGATGTCAAGAGTCAACCAAAAACCACCAAAAAGCAGGAAGACAGTTGCCAGTGTTCACAGTAACATGTGTTTTACATCAACATGAGTTGAGAAGCTGCCATACAAGAAAGAAGCTCTTGATCCAGATGAGGCTGCTGATCAAATTGACAAAGAAACTATGTGGTCAGATGAAACAAATATGCTGTTCTTTGGCCATAACAGATGATTGCCAAAAATGTTGGTGCACATCACATTGCCCATTGGGGTTAGGGTTAGGGGTTAGGGTTAGTGATTGTGATTTTGGGCTATAAATAACATTTATTTGACTTGAATGAGCACCAACATTTTTGGAGGAGAGGAGGTGAGGCCTTTAGCCCCCAAAACACCAAACCTACTGTCCGGCAGGCTGGTAGTATCATGCTGTGGGGCTGTTGTGTTGTCAGTGGATCTGCTGCTCTAAATACACTCAATGGAATAATAAAGAAGGAGGATTATCTCCAAATTCTTCAGGAAAACCTAAAAAATCAGCACAAGATTCGCTCTTGGGTGCAGCTGACAACAGGACAATGACTCCACACACATCAAAATGGTAAAGGAGTGTTTAAATCAGGCTAGAAACGAGGTTTGGAATGGTATTTCCAAAGACACAAGCCCTACCAGGAAGCTATCACAATTAAATTAAAATTAGCTGATTCTGTCAAGAGAAGTTAAAAATTCAGCCAGAGGACTACCAGAAACTTGTGGATGGCTATCAAAAGCGCCTAACTGAGGTGAAAATGGCCATAAGTAATATTACAATTACTGTATGTATATTTTAGATCCAGCAGATTTGGTCACATTTTTAGACGACCTATAATAAATTTAATTCCTGAACCAAATTTCATGTACTCTTTCAGTACTCTGTTATGTGCCAGTTAATACAGCAAATGTAGTATTATAATGTGGTGTTAATTTTAATAAAATTAAATAAAGTTAATGGGCATGTAATAATAAAAGTAAATCATAATCCAACTGCATCCTTAAACTTGGATCACTGTAGTACCTGGCTCCTATAGGCTTACTTGCCTCAGAGGCTGCAGACACAATTTTAAATGCTACATGATCATTTACAACAGGAACAAGGCTCATCAGAGTGACACTATCATATTGACACCAAACTGCACAGGTCATAAATCTCACTGTGAGTATGATACACTGTATCATATACAGTGATCATTACATTGTGCATGGAAGAGAGATCCCTCTTTCTTATCTATTTCTCTCTTTTACGTCTGTCAAGCTGTCTCCCGTCTTCAGCTCTGTCATCTCCGTCATTTCCCAATTCCTCTCAAATCTCTCTGTCACTCTCCGTCTCCTGATCACTGCCATCGCCCTCAAGCTCAATTTCTCTTCAAAGTATCACAGAGAACTTAGAAGAAAAAATATCCCTCCTCCCTTCCCCCCATCTCTCACTCTGTCTTTGTTTGCTCGTCTGTGCTTTTGTAAACTTACAGTCTCCGCTCAGTGAATTCCTTCTGTATTGACTATTTATTCAACAAACAGTGTTTCTGAGAGTACTTATATTGGAATCCTCAATCTAGTCATGTATTTGGGGCAAATTTGGGTTACACAGTGAAAGACAATGGCAGGCAAAGTCTCTCCACTTTCTACACCCCTAATGGGACTTGCTTTTTGATCTGACTGGAATTGAGCCATAAATCACACATACAATACTTGGCCTAACCCTAACTAGCTAACTAGCTAGCTTATATTATTATTCATATACTAGTACTATAATAATATTTTCAATCTCAAATTAATTCAAACAGAATCCAAAAATTATTTACAGATATATATAAAAGTAAAGTCTCTCTCCTCTCGCTACCATCCATATTTGTTCAGCAATAAGGTCCCATGGTGGTCCACCTCTCTAACAACCTGCCTGGGCTTTAAGATTATTGCATTAATTTTCGAAACTGTAACAAACTATGAAGTGACCAAAACAGCAGAGGCCATCACCGAAGTGCAGCACCCATCTGTAGAAGATAAGAAACGCAACAGTCTGGATGCAGGGAAAACTGGCGACTCGTGCACTGACGTGATGAGTTGAAGCCAGATCACAAAATTGAAGTGTGAGAGGCCTTATTTATTGCACATTTTACTTCACTTAATCTCAAACATGAATTTATAGATCAATGTCATCATAAAAATGTAAACTATTGTAACTGTTATTCTACAATGAGTATATTATCTATAATATATACACTAATCTACAAACACCTTTCAGTTGTAAAAGAAACAAGTCAACTTAAATCTTAAATGATATCCCATGGCAGGGCGTGAATGAATGTCTAGACCATTTTGGTGAGTAAAGCAGTCAGTCAAGACATTTATTGACTTCACGCTGCTGGAGGATAATATGAATGGAAGAATCCACAGAAGGCAGGGTTTGAGGCTGATCCACATGCTGGCATACCAAGTTGATTTGTGATTTACAAAAGGAAAGTCCAGGTTTCATTACTTTTTTGCCGCAAGAACAGACCTCATTTGTATGTAAACAAACATTTATAAGTTAATTTCACCGATAGAGTATGTTTTTTGAACAGTTATTACAAACAGACTTTTTCAGGGGTTAGCATTTCCATGATTCCATTCATCACTCTGCTGGACCCAAGCAACATGCCAAGAAACATGTCATTGCCCATAGAAGTCATCTCCCAAAGAAATCTGGTCCACTGTCTGAACCTAAAATTCTTCAACTCTCAGATAAAGAGGCAAGCCAAAAAAGAACGTATACAGCCTGTATTCATAATCATAAAATAATAATAAAAAAATACATAAAACAATAACAATGATATTACATTGTACTTATATAGCACTTTCTTGAATATTCAAAGAAACTTAACAAGAACGACAACAAAACAAAACAAAGAGAACAATAAAAAGATTAACTGGGTTAAACTTACCTGAACGGCAAAGGTCCCCAGAACGATAGAGCAGAAGATGGGGTTGGCAAATATTCCATCAAAGACATTTCTCTCTCCATGGATCTTGCGAGCGTTGATCTCGTTGAAAAGTTGCATGAGAACAAAGGTGTTAAATATGATGGTGTAGTGCTCAGAGGGAGGGGAGTGGAGCGGTGCATTGCGGCCACTGTCGATGTTAAACATGCGCTCGCCTAGAGAATAAAGAAAGGAGTAGATGAGGTGTGAAAAATTGATAAACTATCTACTGCATGTTAACAGCAACTGTGTCAGCTGGCATTTTTTTTCGATTTTGAGTCTGTGTGTGTCATCATGGGAAAATGTGATCCTGGAGACACCTTTTGTAACGGGAACTTTCACAGAGGCACATTTGAGTACTTTGCCAGGTCTTTCTATTTGTGCCCGTGGACGATTTGTCAGCGTGATATTGTCACACTTGCACAAGGTAGGTATGAAACTTTACGGGTGTGTAGTAGAATCAAAATTAAGGTCAAGTTTAAAGATGGGCATGGTCTGACCCTTGAGTACTAATGTCATTATGTAGTAATGACTGTTGAGAACTCATGGGCTGGAATGTGAAGAATTTGACAGGCATTGCAGCTGTTGTGATCCCATCGCAGGATGGGCTCTAGTTAGGAAGTGCGTTTCATATGCTGTGGGACAAATACTAGTCACTAATATAGCAGTATATTTGTGTGTGGAAGTATGGAAGCGAATCTGTTCCATAATTCAAATTAAAATGGATTAACAGAAACGCTTTTTCATTTTCAGAATATAGCTGCATTTTTTGACTCATAAATAAAATTAGTAATAAATCATCCAAATTGCATTTTCATTTGCTTCTTCAAGACTGCTCATTTTGTAACTTAATTAAAATGATAAAGAAAATGACATTTAAGATTCAGTTTTCAAAAGATGTCCTAGCAAATAGGTAGCAAAATTCAATTTGAAATGTCAAATTTGAAAATTAAAATGCCAATTGAACAGACTATTGTGCATGTGATAACTTATAATTGCCAGGTGGTTTGGAAGTTTGTCCATGTTATTTTGAGAATGTAATTTCTGTTTCAAGAATTGAGCCAGACCAATGGAGAAAAACTGTAATGAAGTATTTACTTATTCAGCATAATTCAGTGATTTATTTTTTTTCCCTGTGTGGGCTGGAAAGGCATGGCGGGGGGGGGGATAGGTTGCTGGGCAGTGTCCCTCAAGCCCAAACTGTAAACAATGGCAGAAAAGCAACAAAGTCGAAAAACCACCATTGCTAAGTCAAAGAGAAGAAATAAGAGGACCGATGAAGAAAAGTGTAAAAACAAAGAATTGGACCGAGCCAGACAGAAAACTAGAATAAATATTGGAGCGTCATTTCAGAGGTAGGATTTGTAAGGACTTTTCTGCTGGACAAGTAAGGACCCCTGCTTGATATATGTTTAATTCTATGTTTTAACCACAAGGCTATGGTGGCAGTGGTTAAAGTAATACTCACAAAAGCGCATATTGCCGTATGATGTTAAAGTCAAGCTACGTAGCTTGTTGCTAAATCTAGCTTGTTAGCTTGTATGGTAATTCCGGTGTTTAGCTTTGTGTTTATGGCTACTGGTTAGCAAAAGTGTCTTTCAAGTGACCAGGCAGTTATAATGTTAGTTTGTGCTCAGTATGCTCTGAAGTGGTCGAATTGGTTGAGAGAAATAACAGTACTCATGCTTCAAAAAGGCAGCATGGCGTTGCACTGGGTAATGATTACGTGGTAACTCCGTCTACCGCAATGTAAGGGAATATTGTTTTTTTGTATTGCTTTGTATTGGTCAGAAAGAGAACAATCAGGGCTTATGTTGTTGTTGTTAGTTTGAATGTGACATCTTGGTTATCTGGCGTCCTGTGTTACCATGGTTACAAGCCTGCTTGTGCTCAGCAGGCTCCTCTGTGGAGAGGAGCTTTGAAGGCAGGGCTGCAGCACAGCAGAGAGGAAGAAGGAGGGAAGGCAAGTTGTGGTTTTGGTTATGGTTATGGTGTGGGTAAGTCTCCAGGAAAGGAATGTAAGTCTCCGTAAAGTGTTGGAGGCACGACTGTGTGTGTAAGTATGTGCACCTATGAACAGCAGGGTGAATATGATGACCAGCTGGTACACTCCATGACCCAGGATGTTCTTCATCATGGTTAGTGAGATGAGCGGGTTGTTCCGGCCGTACGGTTTCCGTAGCAACAGGTCCTCAGTGGGGGGCTCGGTGGCCAGGGCCAAAGAAGCAAATGTGTCCATGATCAGATTCACCCACAGCATCTGCACTGCCTTCAGAGGAGAGTCCTGCATGGAGATTTGCAACCAGAGGCCTGTGTCACAAATCATGATCCGATGAATTTGGCTTCACTAACAATCTACTGGTGATTGTGGCCTTTTCAAAAGGCCCAAATTCCCAATATTAACAGTTGTTCTTGTAGTAAAACAATACTGTCTATTAATCAGTATGATCATATAGTTTGCTTAATGTGTTCATTTTTTTGGAAGAAAAACAATTAGTTTCTATGACAACATATCAGCACTGTGTTCCGATATTCATACTTCCATGAGTACACTTAAACGTAGTACACGCAATTACTAAGTACGCAGATTTCAGCCGGTGAGTGTCGTTCCAAATCTAATACTCCATGGTGCCCTTACCGGAAATTACGATCGCGACAGCCGCTGCGGCTCGTCAACCGCCAAAAACATCCCGCTTTGAATGGTGAACCAAAGACATCTACGACTTTACTTTTTAACAATTACAATCCTACAATCCTGCAGTATGGCTCCAAGTGCTGTCGTCTCGGTAGCTATTAAAAAAAAAAACAAGTCCGAGCTGAGCGCCTCTGCTTGGCTTCGCGTCTTCCGCTACGCAGCCAAGATGGCGGCCGTTGAGTGCGTAAAGTGTACATCATTGCACACTCAACGTTTTTGCCGTTATGAGGGCACCAGTTCCTTTAGGTACATTTCTTTTAGCCGTGATCGATTTGGAACACCTTAAGTACTCAAACTAAATATAGTAAGTACGGGTGTGGATATCGGAACAGAGCACAAGACTCTGACTGCAGTTGTATGATAGACTAGCATCACTCCTTTGCTTATTTGCATCCTTGTATCTATTTGTTTGACATTGTTGTTGTTATTATCTGTTATTATACCACACAGAGTTACTGACCGCTCAAAGTGCTTTATAACACCTGTCACAATCACCAATTTAAACACACATTCATACACTGATGGCAGAGGCTGCCATGCAGTGTGCCAAATGCCCATCAGAGGCAATATTGGGTTCAGTATCTTGCTCAAGGACACTTTGACATGCAGCTGGGGGAGCTGGGGATTTGAACCAGAAACCCTCCAATTACTTGACAACCCACACTAACTCCTGATTTACATCTGCCCCAATATTAAATGACGGTATAGTTGTTGTTGATTGTTTGCAATATAAACCTAATACTGTGTTATTGCTTGCTAAAAATTCCTTTTCATGTGAGAAAAGCAAACATCAACTTGCAAAAGTTTGAGAGTGACAATGTTGGTGTTCTTTTTGCCTTTACAACATTGTTAAAACCACGAGGGACCATGAAGTTTAGTAAAGAACAGAGATCAGATCAGTGTGGGTTAAACAGAAATGCGTCAGTTTTACATTTTGTCTGACGGTGTTCTTGGTGTGGAGGAGATCCTTAGAGTCTAAGGACATTCACAGGAGTCGTTCACTGTACAGACTGTAAAGCCGACTGAGGCAGTGTGATCTGTGATTTTGGGCTATATAAATAAAATAGATGTGACTTTTATTATCTCATATCATATCTCATATGTGTTATCAAATATCTCATTGTTTCATGTGTGCAAGTTTTTCTCTGTCTGTATTAGCATTTTTATAAAAATGTGTGTCTTTTGTGTGTGTGTGTGTCAGCATTTACATTAATTAATAAATCTGTCTACCTGAGTGATGCAGGCCCCGGTGAAGGCCACTATGACAGCTACTACGTTAACTGTGAGCTGGAACTGCAGGAACTTGGAGATGCTGTCGTAGACATTTCGTCCCCACATCACCGCCTTGACAATGCTGCTGAAGTTGTCATCAGTCAGGATGATGTCAGATGCCTCTTTAGCCACATCTGTCCCCGCAATGCCCTGAAATAGGAGAAGAGAGAGATGCGTGACATGATTCATGCAAGCATTCAAACATCCACAATATCATGAAGTGCTACAGTCTCAGTATTGTGTTGCCCTGCCTCCAAGTTATTATGATTCAGTGTCTTTTTGTTGTGTTTTATTTTGAATCCTTGCCCTTTTGTCTCTCTTCTGGCATTTCAGTGTCTCCTGTGTGTTGTGTCTCTGTTTCCCTTCCTTACTTCACCTGTCCTTTTCCCACCTCTCTCACCTCACCTGATCCCCTCATTAGCGTGTCTGTGTATTTAGTCTTTGCTCTCCCTGCTCCCTGTCTGTTCATTCCATCCTCCGTCAGCCTCTGTTAGTCTCTTTGTCATGTTCTGTGGTGTTTACTCCAGTCTCTCCTCATGTCTCTCCTCTGGTGGTATGTTTCTTATTTTTGTCCAGTTTTCCCTGTTGATGTGTACTTTGCTTTTGGTTGTAATTTGCTTTAGCCTTAGTCTGATTAATGGGCCCTGGAGCCAAGTCTGCACAGGGTTCCAGTTCCATTGTCGGTGGCTCAGTCAACTTCTGCTAGTGTCCCTCTGTTGGCTCCCGAATCCTGCCAGTGTCTCTCCATCGGCTCCCAGTCCAACACCTGAGAGTGTCCCTCGTCAGCTCCCAAGTCTCAGCCTACGCCCCTGCCGCCAACCCAAGCCTATGCCTTCGCCATCAGCTTCTAGTGGGTATCAGCCTACGCCTTCTTTGCCAGCTTCCAGTGGGCCCGCTGCCAGCCTCCAAAGGGCTTCTGCATTTGCTCCCACCACCAGCCTCCAGAGGGTCTCAGACTTCGCCCGTAATGATGGCCTCCTGAGGGTTCCAACCCTCACCTTCACCTTCGCCTTCTCCTTCGCCCCTGCCAACGGCCTCCTGGGGGTCTCAGCCTTCACCCCCAATGACGGCCTCCTGAGAGTCTCAGTCTTCGCCCCAAACGACGGCCTCCTGAGGGTTCCTGCCTTGGTCTTTGCCCCAACTGTCGGCTCCCGGTGGCTCTCAGGCTACGCCCTCGCTGCCGGCCCCTAGAGGGCTTCCGCCTTTGCCCCCACCAACAGCCTCCTGAGAGTCTCAGCCCTAGGCCCTGGTTGCCGGCTTCATGTGGGTTCAAGCCATCACCTACGGCCCCCTGAGGGTTTCTGCCTTCACTGCAGGCCTCCAGAACGGCCACTGCCCTTCACCCTGACCTCCTGGTCTCTCCCCTACCTGACTTTGGGTCAGATTTATGTCTGTTTTCAACAATCTGATTCTTCCCCGACTGTCATTGTGATGCTATCCAGATTGGACATGTTGTCCACTCCAAACAAAGCTTTTGATGCTTCAAAAGATTTACAAAAGAAGCCTGGTGAGATCATCAAGGCCAAAAGGATAAATGATACCTTCACATGGTGGAGATGGTTCTACATATTGTGAAAATCAGACCTCATCTTTGACTGGTACTGACGGTTTGCTTTAATAGCTGTGCACATCAACATCAAATGGACTGTGAGAAACACTACAGTGTGATGCCCCCTCTTTGGCACATCCCTGACACAAACACACGTGATTTTGAAAAAAAAAAAAAAAAAAAAAAAACTTTTCTCAACTGGGCAGCCTGGCAGAAAACAGCAGGGACCATAAATCTGCCTGGATACCAGTTTCACTGAACATGAATTGCTTGTGCCTTTGCAGTACCCTTTAAAATCAATACAACACTTTCCAAGCCGTAGCTATTCATTTATGATTTACACCGCATTCCTTAGATGTGACAGTACTGTCATCATGGATTATGTCTTCTACATTAATATGTATCTAGACTAATTAACAAGGACATTTTGTTTAAAATAGTGGAGAAAACTAACAACTAACAGCTATAGATGAGAGTTAAGAAAAAATCCAGAACCTTTCTAGATGCATGTTATGGATTTTCTAAAAATGTTTTCATGTTGAAAACTTCCATTGAATCCACTTCCATTTAATTCATGAGACCAGTCAGAGCCAAATTTCAGGGGCGGCTGTAGCTCAGTGGGAAGAGCCAGTGGACTAGTGAACTAGTGATCGGAGGGTCACTGGTTCGGCACTACCTTGAGCAAGATACTGAACACCAAAAATTGCTCCTGATGTGCAGTTGGCACCTTGTGTGGCAGCCACTGCCATCAGTGAGGGCGACTCATCCAGGGTGTACCCTGGCCTGCGATTGTATTCTCAGCCTCACTATTTGCTATTTTTCACTGGTTTAAATTTGTCCTGAACATCCAAGAGACCCAAAGGAAACCTGGTAACGTGTTCATTTAAATAGCTGTTGCAAAACGGTTACAGTGATCAAATTGAATAAATGATGAATATCAACACTTTCGCACTAAAATTTCAAGAAAATCGAAAGCATCCTTGTGAAGTCTATGATCAGAATAACTCAAAATGTGGGGTTTTCAGCTCTAAAGCTATATTTAACAAACTTTATGGCACCCCATTTTTAATTCAGGACCAAATAACTTCTAGATGTGACAGAATTACATTAATACTACACAGAACCTAAATTTGGTTGAAAGAAAGGGAAGTGGCAAACTAACTGAGATGTGAGCTTTAAAAATGAAAGATTCTTCATTCTGGTAAGATAAAAAATGACTTATTGTTATTAATTTGATTACTATAACCATTCAGCAACAACTATTCAATATGAATGAATGTCACCAAGTTTCCTTAGTTGGAGGGTTAGGAGTTATTTGGAGGCTCAGGACATACTTCAACCTAATCCAGTGAAATAATGTGACTGGTGTATTTAGAATACACATACAAGAAATAAGAATTAGGTTAATCGGCTGTGTGTATAAATATATATATATGCTGTGAATAGGTATAACAATTTGGGGAGAATGTTCATTTTGATTGTCGAATTCAACTGCCGAGGTCAAGGGGGAGCAAGCTCCACCTGCCATGATATATTTTCTTATTTATCTGTTTATAATTACCATCATATAACTGTGAAAGTTCTAATGTCAATAAAACACCAATTAAATTGGTAGCGGTCCATCAATTGTTTTTAAGGAGCAAAAGGTCAAAATTGGGGTTTTTTTGGATGTTGAGTACAATACTTCCCACACTTTCCTATATGCAATGGAACAGCAAATTCAGGACTTTTAATTGTTATGAGAACTCAATACAAAAAGTTAGAAGAAGCAGGCTTAGTGGGCAGCCTTGCTTACATTCTCGTTGTAACATTTTTTGATGTGAGAAACATCGGATAACTTTTATCCTAGCTGGTGGTGTTACAGCCTCCATTGAGACATGTCGAACACAAGGCTCAAAGGGATTGGAGGATGCAACATATAATGGACACCAGATCAAAGTAAACCAAATAACAAGATTTATTAAATAATGCTCGAAAGAAAACCAGGACCTGTGCTGTGGACTGTCGTTCCTCACACCTCCCCCTACTCTACCTTATGGAAAGTAAACCTAAAACAAAAGTGACGAATAACTGAACCAGCGGTAACCTCCAGCCCAAACTAATGCAACAAACTAAGATAACAAAAGCCCTTTTATCACCTCCCTCACTCCATCAGAGCACCTATTACACTCAGGTGTGTTCAGGTAGAGAGGAGGGTGCCATGAGAAAAACACACACCGAGAGAGAGAGACACACAACAGAACACACACAGCAGAGGCACACGTACCAGTTGGAGTGGAATAGAGCGTGTTTAGGAATAATATACATATCACTAAAACCAAATCTTTACATGACTTGAAATAAGAAATCTTATCCTACAGAATCAAAGGCCTTCTCAACATCAAGGCTGAGAAGGACTGCACCTGATGTTCCTTTGGAAATGTGATTAATAATATTGAGGGCTCTCCTTAGGTAATTGTGCGTTTCCCTATGACAAAACCTGTCTGGTCCTCATCTATCAAGGAAGGAATTACTGTCTTTAGTCACTTAATAACGACTGAAATATTAAATGGAAATAGACATTAACAGTGAATAATATGTCAGGTTACCATGGCAAAGCCCACATCAGCTTTCTTCAAAGCTGGTCCGTCATTGGTTCCATCTCCTGTTACTGCGACAACCTGCCTCTGTTCTATGACACTGCTGTCGATGATTCCTGGATACAAATGAGCAAAAAAAAAAGAGCAAAAAAAATGCTATAAGTCATTTGAGTGAACTTGTGTGTGCATGTGTTTAGGTTATAAAACTCACCTTTGACCAGCGTGTGTTTGTCTGTTGGTGAGGACCGAGCCAACACCCGGAGTTTGGGCCAAATTTTGTCAATACGTTCCTGTTCAATCTGTCATCCAGATGGTGAGCAAGAGGGAGAAAAATTATGTGATGATGAATAACACAATTGAGAACCTTTTAACAATTTTCTCCATGCACTAGAAGTCGTTGTTTATCCAGAGTGTTTAACTGTACATTCGATGGAGGAAAACAAGCATCAAAGACACACTCTGAAACTGGCTCTTATATAGTGCTATCTTGCAGTTAACCACACTACACTCACCGTTTGGATACACTGAACACTTAATCTATGTTTGTAAAGTGCATGTGCTGTATACAGCATGTATCTTTTAACTGGCTGCACATGCAGGGCACATTCAGCATAGGCTTGTGTAGGTCACAGGTAACACAGGACAGAGAGATTTTCTTTAGGATTTTGTCTTAGTTTTTGAGTTCTGAGTCAGTGAGTTTGTATCAAACGGGTAGGTTAATATCTACATTGACTTGAGTAGGCCATTGTGTTTTTCTTGTTTTTTTTGTTCTGTGACATAAAGGACAAACAAGGTTTCATCACAGCTGCAACTAGCACAACCAATGAAGCAAAGAGTCCTATGCTTAAGCCTAGAGTAGGGCTAATGGCAGCCAAGTACATGCATTTTCCAAACCTTGTCTTTTTTGTCACGGTGCAGAACATTTTATGGAACAGTGCAAGAAAATGAAGTCTCTTCATAAGGAGAAGATTGACTTCATACGAGCTAAAGGTCTGTGCTTCAGCTGCCTTAAACAGGACCACATGAGTAACTCATGTAATGAGAAGATGACCTGCCAAGTCTGCACACAGTTGTACCCTACAGTGTTGCACATGAAGACCAAATGTAGCCGTCAGAGTCAGTTCTAAGTGGGTTTGTTGACCCCAGTGCTACATGGCTTTGGCTCGGGGGTAGAGCCAACGTCTTGTTATCGGAAGGTTGCTGGTTCAGTTCCCCTGGTCTGCCTGTTGAAGTGTCCTTGGGCAAGATACTGAAACCCAAACTGCAAACTGTATATGAATGTATGTATGAAATACTGTAAGTCACTTTGGAGAAACGCGTCTGCAAATTGCCCTAAAATGTAAATGTGAACCTATGGAGCTACAAGTGCTGAGAACACAGAGAGCATTTTAGCTATAGTTCATGTAAGGGGCAACTAGGGCCAAAAGGGTGATGACGTCTTTTGCTTTCCTCGATCATGTCAGTACTGCCTGCTTTTGTACTAAGGGTCAAATGAAAGAGCTCATCCCACAGGCAGAAAGACACACATCTTATTAAAGACCATGGGAGAGAAAAAGTTTCAAAGCAGTCACGTAGTGTCTGGATTGGAAGTGAGCAGCTTGGATTGCAATGACTTTCTGGAGCTCCCAGATACATTGTCCCAGAAAACCACTCCTGCAAAAAAAGGTATGTATATATATATATATATAGATAGATAGATAGATAGATAGATAGATAGATAGATATATATATATACTGTAGATAGATGTAGATAGATAGATAGATAGATAGATAGATAGATAGATAGATAGATAGATAGATTTTTTTTTTTTAATCTAGATCAATCTCACTGCAATCTTAGAGTTAATCTAGATTAATCTAGATTAAAATGGCTCATTTGAATTATGATGAAGGCATTAAAAATATGTGTGGGCTACTTAAATAATGACCGGAAGTAAGTCTTTGAGAACGGGTTTCTCAGGCCAGCTGTTCCATTAGACCAGGAGCCCATCTCCGGTTTCAAAAATCCATCAAAAACTGCTTGATAAAGCTGTTCTACTATGATAACAGGTAGTGAAAATATTAAATAATGTTCAGTAAGATGTACTTGTGTTAATGTATTTGTTCATTCGGTTAATAAATTACATAACATAACGTTACCTAGGGCGAACGAGTGAAGTTCCCAGCTGGCATTGATGCGGTGTACAGTAACGCCAAGGTAGTTTTCGTTGTTGACAGATGACCAATGATCCCCAATCAGTGCTACACAACTCGCCCCAGCCAACTTCTCCTCTTTCGCGGCTTTCTCTGTGGCGTGCTGTTCACTGATTCTCCTTACGATAGTTTGCCTCGCAGGTAGTTTGTAAGATGGGTCACCTGTGGCCGCCTGGAGAAGAAGCTCCAGCCCCTCATCTTCAACCATGCTGATAGGCTGGCAGTTGAGGGCAATCCACTGAGCTAGGAGGTTCGTTAGCTTAGCTGATAGAGCTGTGCTGACGGGCTTGCCTTGGTTGCATGTAGCCTTCTGGGCCAGGTATATATCCACGCTAAACTATCAAAGTGATATTCATAGCTTGCTCACTATGTTGACCCTGCTCCCAGACCCAACTTTGAGAATAGATTAATGGCGATAATTTTCTTATCACGTGATAAGAGTCTCGCGTTAATGTAGCCAGCACTAATGTGGATATATATATATATATAGATAGATAGATAGATAGATAGATAGATAGATAGATAGATAGATAGATAGATATAGATAGACAGATATAGATATATATAGATAGATATAGATAGACACACACACACATATGTATATATATAACTCACCTCTCCTTTCTCGTTCCTGATTCGTCGGTTGAAGTCTTTGCCCTCTAAACAGATAAAGTCATCCCCAGGGTGGATGATGCCACATTTAGCAGCAATGGCCCGGGCTGTGTTAATGTTATCGCCAGTCACCATCCGCACCGTAATGCCCGCACGCTGACACTTACGAATGGCATCAGGTACCTTGAAGGTAGGACATTTAATCACAGTTAATCAATTAATTCTAAAATACATATTGTGAATTGCACAGTTTCAGCTGAAACTAAAACTACAGACACACACTCCACGGTACCCTACCTCAGGCCGCACAGGGTCCTCTATTCCAACCACAGTTATGCAGGTCAATTCTGTCACTATTTCTGCCTCGTTGTCCCAATCTGGCTCTGGATTGGATGGTAGGTCACGATATGCAATGCAGATGGTCCTCAACCCCTCACATGCCATTGGCTCAATCACCTGTTTGTCAATAATTAGCACAACTGTGTTCAAGAGGTAGAAGACATTACCACCCATCACACTACAGAATCATTAACTTAGTGTATACCAAAATATAGTTTATATTACTACTCCATTATGTGGTAGATAAAAGTTATGTCTGATGACCTCTAGAATGCCTTGGTGGGAAAGCTCGTTTGATAGATAGATAGATAGATAGATAGAGAGAGAGAGAGAGAGAGAGAGAGAGAGAGAGAGAGAGAGATTTGTATTGTATTTGTACATTTGTATTTGTAATGAATTCTAGAATGATTAAGTGAAGAGGCCATTATGCATATCATAGTCCCAAAATCTTACCTGTTTGACCATCTCATCTCTGTCACGTGGGCGGAAACTGCGTGCTTCTCCATTGGCATCCAGAATGTAGGAACACCTGGAGATACATGGAAGGACGTAACATATTGACAGGACTGATGAGTGGAACATATTTTGCCTATTACATTTAAACACAGTCCCCTCTGTTTACTTGCATCAGACCGCCTATGCCTCCCACATCCTCCTCCTTCACTCACTTCTTCAGCATGATCTCGGAGGCTCCTTTGCTGTAGAGACGGAAGGAACCATCAGGCAGCTTGATCACAGTGCTCATGGATTTACGCACTGAGTTGAATGTATACACCTGAGAGAGCGAGGGAGAGCAAGTTTCAAGATTCAGGAGAGTAAAAGATGAGGCAGGCAGACACATACCTGACTGGAAAACCAGCTCTGAGTGTGTTGAACTGTGTACTGAAGGCTTAACATCTTCATCAAAGTAATAGACCAGCGGTCCTCAATAAGCAGCCCCCGGGCTGCATCCGGCCCGCCAGCCTCCTATTTGTGGCCCCCAAACTATTATTCCTTCACCATGTGTTGTGGTTGGGTCGGCACATGTATACCAGGACTTGTCTCCATGCCAACAATACACAGACAGCTGGGTCGCTCACTGCTGCTGGAGGAATTTTTAACTTTCACTTTGTTTTTGGACCAGTTTGCAAACTGAGATTTTGCCAGCTGTAGGAGCCTAAATTGTATGAAAAATGCACTGGTAAAAGAAAAGTGGACAGTGAAAATCGGCAATTCAAAGAAGAATGGACTGAAAAATTTGTATTGATTCTCCTCCCAACCAGGACAAGACCC
This sequence comes from Sparidentex hasta, assembly GCA_030272975.1. NCBI lineage: Eukaryota > Metazoa > Chordata > Actinopteri > Spariformes > Sparidae > Sparidentex > Sparidentex hasta. The sequence continues at coordinate 27,049 of JARJLU010010516.1, forward strand.
AGGTGCTTAGTATGCCAGGAGACTATAGCTGTGCTGAAGATTTCCAATTTAAAACAAAGCATGAGACTAAGCATAGGAATTTTTAAGAGACATTTCCTCAAAATTCAGAGGTAAGAACAACAAAAATTAATGCACTGAAATCGTCATATCAAGCTGCAAGCAGGATTCTTGTCACATCTATGACACAACAACGAAAAGCAACAGAGTGCTTCAACTTTGTTTTATTCAACTAATTTTAGTTCGTAGTTTTGTTGTTGTTTTGAATGAAAAGGACATTTTGTTTTTAATATATATATGTGTGTGTGTGTATATACACATACATATACATACATACATTATATTATATTAAGTTATACAGTATCATTGCACGTGGCCTGACCATCCTCAATATATGGACCTTTGAGTCATTGAAAATAATCTTTGGCCCTTTAAGGTTTGTATTTGAGTACCCCTGTAATAGACGATGATGCTAGGTGGTCAATCTTGCTGGATGTCAAATATGTGTAAAGCAATTGACTGTAAGATTAACTGCTTTGTATTCTAATAAATCTGTCCTGTATTGTGTCTTGACTGCAGACTCCAAGTTTTGTTGTAATATTGTCCCTTTCTCCTTTTGTTCTGGATTTTTCACTTCGAAGGTAAAGACAGTATTCAGAGCAAGAAACCCTGTGAATGATTTATTTCTGTACAATTACAGGGAAGATAGTGCAGCCTGTACTGTCTTGCAATAAATTGCTGAAGAACCTCCTTTCAAAGCTGCAGTGGTCACTTTTATAGTGCTATAAATAAGATGAAAGTTGTGAAGGAGGATGTGCTGCATGGTTTCCTACCTTGTATAGTCTCTCCTCAGGGATCTGCTCTCTGACAGGGGTGTAGTCCTGCTGAAGGTCTAATACAAATCCCAGCAAGCCACACTCTGTCTTGTTGCCCACTTGCTTAGCCAGACCCCCCTCCACATCTGGTGGCTGACAGAGAGCATGATTGAAGCAAGTTAGCGTCACAAAATGACTTTCTGTATAACAATGGCATGGCATGGCATATTTCTGCATGACTCACTAAGATTTTGGAGGTGTAGGCGCTGTTGATAGCTATAGCATTGACTAATAGATCCAGAGTTCGGGGGTTGAGCTGTCCAGGGTCTGGGATCACACGGTGGTGCGTGTCACCTGGGAGAACAACCTCACGTTAATGTGTGTATATTATTATAGTGTATAAAGTGCCACTTCCAGTACCCCCTCAGTCTGTGGGTGAAATGAAAAAGACAGAGTTGTTAGATGAAGAGCCATAGACAACATGCTGCACACCAACAACTACTCAGTGAGGTAACAACTCCCTTTCCCCTCATTAATATTATCAAGTACTCTATCATGAATGAGTTTAAATCTGCCATATTGCCAAACAGGCACTGTTGCTTTTAACTTTGACAAAAATCTTCTGCCACCATCTTGTTAGTCAGCTTTGCTAACTCTCTCCATGCTTAAAATTAAGTGTGACTCCTGTTACTCTGCTGCTGGCCCTGCTGCTGGATGAGGTAGACAATTTGTAATCATTGTGTCTGTGGTAGGATTGTTTATTTTAGAAAAGTAAAATGATGGAGTGCAAGTAATGTAATTATTTTTCAAGACACCTTTTTTTTCGTGGTGGCTCCCAGTACTTCGTAGTTTTACTGAGTTTTTATTGTGTTTTTAATTCAGTTGAATGGTGATCAAGCTGCCAGGTTTATCTTGTTTTTCCTTGTTAACTTTACATTGCGCTGTGGATGTATACACTGTCCATACATCAAGATGGCTTTTCATTGGTTTGGACACATTCTTTTAACTTGTTTTATACTTGGGTCTCCCCTGATGACTGGAAGCCATGCCTTCACTACAGCTGGCATTGTTTAAAACTCCGACCAGCTGATTGCCATGAGGCACCCGACACTCTTAGCCAGGGAGAGACCCACAATACTGTTAAGGAGTAGACGGCATGGTTGCTAGATATAAGCTAACCCTAATCCACTTATCTAATTGAAAAGAAAGTTTTGCATGATAAAAACACCGCGTGTACAGATGTGTACTTCTGTTTGCATTTTTTTTGTTGAGTTTGAGGAAAATATGAGCAGAAGTGCTGCCAGGTGTCTGGGAAGAAAAAAAGTACAAATATATTTAAATGGTTAGTTCAATGAAAAAGATTACTTTAGTTTGATTAATTGCACATACAAATATGTGCTAAGTATTTAAAAATATTTTTGCTGTAAGTGTCTCGGTGTGTAGACAGACATAATAAACCTGACAGTGTTTTATCATTTTTTGACAAAGAACTTCATTTTGTGCTTAAACTTAAAATAAAATTAAGCTGAAGCTAAAATTCTGGACTTTTGGAGAGTGGTGTGGCTCTGTTGAGAACAGATCAGTTCGTAGTGAGTGAGAGGAGAGCATCGGGCAGTGGCTGAGCTCACAGCAGACGGCTGTTCGCCACCAGTGCAGACAGTACATATACAGTTCAGATTACAGTTTGACCATGAATAAACTCTACAGTTCCTCAGTACACAAGAGGACCGCATGTTGAGGGACAGCTATTGCTATCCCTGCTAATCACCTGCTATTGTAATCCATGCTCCCTGCTAATGATGTTAATCATGCTATTCAACAGCAGTCTGCTAGCAATGGTATAATGTTTGACTATTAACATGAGCATTCTGAGGTTGTGAAAGAATGGAACAACTAGACAGTAACACTGGCTGGAGTGAGACTTTTCCATTCAGTATGCTCAGCAACATTTAGTCATCTGCTTCCATCGTGTTTACAAAGTTGTGTGGAGTGTGAAGGGAAAGGGTTCAATGAAGTAAGGTAAAGGGGCGTGTTAGAGTGTGATTAACCTGCTTTACATTTTTTAATGTGATATTAAGCCTGACTAGCGTTTTCCTTCCTTTCTTTCCTTTTCTTTCTTTCTTTCTTTCTTTCTTTCTTTCTTTTTCTTTCTTTCTTTCTATGCCAAAGTAATTCACTTTAGAGGACCTAAACATGCTCAAAACCTCATGCATGACAGCTTCATACTGATTTTCTTCAAATACTGTAAGGGGAATCTTGACAATATTGAAAGTAAAAGTTATTGAAAGCTTGAATTTTTACTGAACGGCATGGCCATGGTCATTCACCATTAAACAGGAAAATTACAGGAAACAACTTATCTCTATACTTCCAGCAGCCCCTGCAACTAGTTTGACATCCAAGATTAATGTGTGTCAAATGGTCAAAATCTGTCAGCAATCTCAGCAAAAACAACAATTTATACATCAGCCCGTGGCCCATTTGTCTATATAACAGACAACACCCACCCAGCCACAGTCTGTTCACCCTGCTGCCATCTGACAAGACATACAGAAGTATCTGCTGCAGTACCACCAGACTACAGAGCAGCTCCATTCACCAGACTAAGACTTCTAAATTCATCAGTCTTATCCATTTATGTAATTTTGCTTTTGTGAGTAGTGACTGACTACAACTATCATTTTGTTGTTCAATCCTCTGTTAACAAAATGAGTTACAGGACTTTACAGCTCCCAGGTCCCTCCTTCTTCCTCTCTGCTGTGCTGCAGCCCTGCCTTCAAAGCTCCTCCCACAGAGGAGCCTGCTGTGCACGTGCAGGCTTGTAACCACGGTAACAGAGGATGCCAGATAACCAAGATGTCACACTCAAAATAACAACACATAATTGCTGATTGTTCTCTTTCTGATCAATACCACTAAATTACAATGACGAGCGCTTCATGCAGATCACTATAGATATCCCAAGTAAAAAAACAATATTCATCACATGATGGAGTTACCACATAATCATTACCTGGTGCAATGGCATGCTGCCTTTCTGAAGCATGAGTAACGTTATTTCTCTAAATCAGTTCAACCACTTCAGAGCATACTGAGCACAAACTAATGTTATTATAACTGTCTGGTCACTTGAAAGACACTTTTGCTAACCAGTAGCCGTAAACATAAAGCCAAACACCGGCATAGGCATACAAGCTAAGAAGCTAGATTTAGCAACAAGCTACGTAGCTTGACTGCAACATCATTTTTTGGCTCTGTTGTTGTTGTCTGTTGCCATTGTTTACAGTTTGAGTTTGAACGTATCCGAGAAGAGCAGACACTGCGCCTGAAAAACAGAATAACATTTTTCCATAGTAGAATGACTGTTATGCACCAGAGTTATTGACACTTCTCAGACACTCCCCTTGGCTCTGATTGGTTGTATTGAGCCAGGAGCAGTGGATTCTTGCAAATCAAATTAGGGCCACTGGATGGACTCACAGACAGCAGATTTTTACCCAGCTGACCTGTATCTTATTCTCCTGTCAGATCATAATGACAGTTTTTGCAAACATAACAAAAATAGCTACAGACTACAGCTTTAAATCTTGTTGAATTTAATTTTAATATTCATGATTTTTTTTGTTTTCACTCACCTAAGAAAGTCTGCACCACAGTCATGCGGTTGGTAGTGAGAGTGCCGGTCTTATCAGAGCAGATGGCTGTGGCATTGCCCATGGTCTCACACGCATCCAGATGACGTACAAGGTTATTGTCCTTCATCATTTTCTACATATGAGATAGTGATGGAGCGCAGAGGGATGTGGGAGGAGTGGATGGAAGGGTAGAATTAGAATGAAAGATAATGGATGGAGGAAGGACACAAGGACAGAGACAAATAAAATGGATTTACTGAAAGAAGTCGAGAGGGAGGCAGCAAAATGGTCATTCAATGAAAATTCAGCAGCAGATACAATACTGTTTTATTTAAGATATATTTAAACAGATATAAGGTACAAGGTACATTTATTGTGATTTTTTTAAATCTCAAGGGTTTCCATGCTATGCAGGGCCGAGGTGAAATCTGAAGTCTGAGTCCTTTGAATCCCGCTACATCTTTTTAAGACAATTGTGTGTTGATGCTGAATTGAGGTCTCACAGACAAGGGAATTAAGCTGCTCCACAGTCTGATGGTATGGCAGCAGATACTTCTGCATCTTTTGTCAGCAGGGTGAACAGATTTTGGCTTGGTGGGTTTAATTAGGAAGTAGATGCTTTTCTGTGCTTTTTTTAACCAGGGTGGTGATGTGTGATGACCATGAAAGGTTCTCAGTGATGGTAATTCCAAGGAACCTAAAACTGTTCACCTGCTCCACCTCAGCTCCACTCATGTAGACAAGGGTTAGTATCTTTGCCTCCTTCTTTTAAAAATCACCAGTAAGCGCCTTGGTTTTGCTGATGTTGAGCAGTAGACTGTTCTCTGTGCACACCCTGGAAGATTGTTGTTTACATGGCTGATGATGTGTGAGTTGCACTCCAGCCCAGATTGTTTGTTTGGTTTTCCAATCAGCTTTATGTGGGAAATTGTGTTGAATGCTGGGCTGAAGTCAACTGACAGGATTCTGATGTAGCAACTCTTCTTCTGTAGGTACTTCAAAACAGAGTGGAGGGCAATTAATTTGTCTATTTCTGTGGATCTGTTGGTTCTGAAAACATACTGGCGATGGTCCAGTCTGGCAGGGGTGTTGTCTTTGATGTGATGGAGAACCAATTTCTTAAAGCACTCAGTCAGAATGGGGGTGAGAGCCACAGGGTAATAATCATGTCTTAGAGTGGGCGGGACAGTCTCCTGTGAGAGTGAAATGTTGAAAATGTCAGTAATAACATCAGCAAGTTGATTGGCACATGTTTTCAGTTCATAGCCAAGTATATTATCTGGACCAGCAGCCTTATTTATATTCAGTGTCAGCATGATTTTTCTACCATCCTCTGTCATTACTTACAGTGGCCGGTCCTCTAGAGGCAGAGTAGACTTCTTAGCTGATTCTTTGAGGATATCAAAGTGAGCATAAAATATGTTAAGCTCATTCAGCAACGTAGCCTCACACAGCATGTGACTTTTGTATTACCTGCCACATATTCTAGTGCTGTTGGTGTTGATGTTGCTCTCCAGTCTCTGCCTCTTTGCCTTCTTGATACCAGCTTTCAGTCTTGTTCTTGTGGTGATGTATGCATCCTTGTCCCTTGACCAAAAGGAGACTTTTTTGTCTCTTGAAAGACCTTTGAAGTTGATTGGTCCCTCTGGAATCAAATATCTCTGGGTGTTCTTCAAAGAACGGAGTTGCATCAGCAGTAATGCAAGTATAATACTATACCATGGTGTTGAAGAGAGAAAGGTGAGCGAGAGGGCAAGCTTTCGCTTCACCAGTTAATCTCATTTCCACCAGTCAGTTCTTGGTATGAGAAGTAGGTAGTGACCAAAAGTATGAGATTTCCTTAGCAGGGTGGCTGGGCTCAGTCTTAGACATAGAGTGAGGAGCTCAGGTATCCACAGGGAGCTCTCAGTAAAGCAACTGCTACATTGCTACAAAAGGAGTTAGTCCAGGTGGTTCAGGCATCTGATCAGGATGTCACCTGGGCCTCACTTTGTACATTCTCTGGGAACGTCCAGCTGGGAGGAGACCAGAACATGCTGGAAGGATTACATATGTTATCTGGCCTGAGAATGCCTCAGGATCCAGGAAAGCATTACCAAAGAGGGGAATGTTTGGAAAACTCTGCTCATCTTGCTGCCTAACCCTAACCCTACCACAACCCAGGCTGGGACAAGCAGAAGCAGAAGAAAATGGATGGATGGACAGATGGATGGATGGATATTAAGCTCAACTAACCATCAACCTTAATTCTGATCGAATGGACATATGAGCAGTATCAATCATCTCATCCAACACCTAGCAAGAAATGAGCAAGTATATCTTCCAAAAGCTGCATTTTCATAATAGATTCAGTGCACATTGTTACATTGGTTATAGAGCCTCCTATAATACCTACATTTCCATTTGCAAAGCATTCATGAAACAGAATGTGTGGGTCTACCTTGACAGAGTAAGCCAGAGAGATGGTGACAGCAAGAGGTAAGCCCTCCGGGACAGCCACTACCAGCACAGTGACGCCAATGATAAAGAACTTGACAAAGTACTGGACGTAGACCGGTGTACACTCTGATAACCATGTATGACCTGCAATACACATCATACTATATATCAAACCAAACAGTCCACTCAATAGTCATTCATTTTTAGCAGAATGGTACGCATTTAACAAAATGTGAAACGACTGGAATAAGTCAAATGTGCCAGGAAGTAAAAGCAAAACAATATGTGCAATTGTTGGGAAGGTGTACAAAAAACAGACCTTCAACGACAAAAGTGTTGATGACAAAATACAGCACCAGAATGATGACAGTAATGGCAGACATCACCAAACCTGTGGGGAGATTCAGAGAAGAAAATACTTTATTAAAACATCCTTTATACATGCACAAAACAAGCCTCTTACAAATGCATCAATGGATAGGGGGCTGCCCTGTTTGAGGTGCCAGGAACAGTTGGCAGTTATGTGAATTACCCAAGGACACCACGGCAGTGTCAAGAATTCAACTGGCAAAGTCCATATAGACTGGTCCCCAAGTCAAGTCCCTGCGGACTGAGCTACTGCTGCACTAAGAAGGAACAAATGATGACTGTGTCACTTAGTCAGTCTGTTCTGAATTTATTCAACATTTCTGATTTTATTTAGGTCTGAAATAATGCATGTCTGGTGAAGAACCATATAATTTATCTTTCACATCACTGCTTTACCAGGGTGATCAAATTCCATGAATGTCTTTAGTCATTTCCACATCTCTTAATCACCGAGCAGCAGTACAATATAATTCTATGACTCTCTGGAACTGAAATTCAAAGTCCACTTAACTCCCACAATTCATTTATCACTTTCTGGAAGAACTTGAACTATACTCAATGTTCATTTAAGTGGAGACAGTTCCTAAATGATAGCGGATGCTAGGAGAGTGTTAATCCTGCCTAGATTGTGTACAACAGTTCTTGCCTGCTTTGCCAATTTGAACCGCCAGTTTGGTGAGCTTGCCCTGCAAGACACTCTTCTCTTTCTTTGGAACATTGGTCTTCTTCTTCTCTCTGTCCTCTACCTCCCCTCCCTCTGCACTCTTCAAGGGTTGCATTTCCATGGCAACACCCCCATCCTGCTTCTTGGCTGAAACACAAGCACACAAAACATGTACACTCTCTTCACTACTGCACCTGCAGATCAAGAAAGATGACCTTTACACGTGCACACATGTCATGGGCTTTTACCTTTGTTCTGATTGTTCTCCACAGCTCCATCAGGTTGTTTTCCTAAAAGAAAGGGAAAGCAAGTTAGACAGGGGAAGATTCAGGGATAAGGGAATGGAAAGACAAACAGTTATGATAAAATACTGTTCATCTGTGCACGTAGTCATAATCACCGAAAGCTCATCATATCCATCAGAAAAGCCAAACACTTTCAGAAACAAAAATAAAAACGCAAAAAAAACAATACCAAGGGAAGAGTAATAAAGGTAAAAACATCTTCACGCTACACTGGGTCAAGCGAGTTAGACATTTTTATACGTATAAGTCACTGTCACTGTCACTTTCACTGCACTGTTTACTGGGTTCCATTCATTGCCTGAGGAAAGGAGCGGGGCAGGGCAGAGAACTTTATGCTCACATACCATTGGTGACTGTGCTGTAACTGGCATCTGCAGAGATGAGCAACTGAGTACTGTCCTCTGTTTGGGGAATGTGTGAGGAAGGAGGGTTTTTGGGGCACATGAGAGAATTTGGCAAAAAGGGAAAACAAAATGAAAAAAGAATAAAAAAAACTCTAGTAGTAAATGTGTTATTACACATGACTATACCAGTACAATCTTTGTAGATGACGACATAGAATGAACAAAGTGAATTGAAAATAAACTCAATCCCAAAATCAGAGACATATCAAAGGGAAAAGTGAACAGCTCTATAGCAAACCAACACTGCATGAGGAAAAACTAACAAGTTATGGCATTTGTAGAAGCCTTATGAATTATGTATTAGCTCCAGTAAATGACTGTCTGAATGATCCAGTCCACAGAGGCTGCTACACTGACTGCAATACATCCTGGTGCACAAATAACAGTTGGAAACAGAATGAGGATAACGAGTGATTCAAGTATTTTTTTTTCAAATTTCATCAGATGGTTTGTTGTTGTCTATTTCTTCATTCCAGCATGCTACATAGGTTTTCTTCTTTTTCAGATGTCAAAAGTACACCACAGATTCCCACGCAGTTCTGAGAACAACAGTGGTAGAGGCATAGATTAATGCATTGGTAATGATTAACCTTAAGTGCTTCTGAGAGTATATGTAGCCTCTGTTGTTGTATGCAGCTCTGCTCTGACTGCAGGGCCCTTCCAGAACAAATTTGAGCATAGACTTTGACCAACAAACACTCCTCCCTGAATCTTTCGGCTGCCTCACTCTCCCCTGCTCTTTCAATAATTGATTCAATCTGCAGTCTCTCTCTCTCCCAGATTCAGGGTGGGGAAGGAGAAACATGGGAGAGTCAAAGATGGCACCTGAATGGGATAAACAAGAGATGAAGTGAGAGCGAAAGATGGACAGACAGAGAGACAGGGCATGAGAACATCAGACAGTGAGAGGGAAAGAGGGAAACAGAGTGGAGAGAGGGATTGAGAGGATGTGGGCTAAATTATCGATGAGGTTAAGCTGGTGTGTTTCCTGCTGAAGCTCTTATCTGAAATCAGTTAGGCACCCAACTTACTTTACAAACACATGCTGCAGTGTGTGAGACAAAGACGGTGCTGCTCTAAGCCTCTATTCGGTCATGTTTTATCTCTGTTGACATCCTCTGTCTCTGGGATTGTTATTCACCTCTATGGTATCATTTCATACATCTTCATACCAAGAATTCTCATCAATTACATCTCTTTGTATGGTTTTGCATCTCTTTCTGGTTGCTTTGTGGCCTTTTGTCATCACCTTTGCATCTCTGTGGTTGTTGTGTGTCTCACAGTCATTTTTCATCTCTTTTTTTGTGTTTCTTTGTAGTTATTTTGCTCGTCTTTGTGGCTAATTTCAATCCATATGTGTTCATTCCATCTCTCTATTGTTATCTGAGATTTTTAGGTCATTTTGCATCTCTTTGTGGTTGTTTTTTCTCTCCTTGATGACGTTTCCTTTCCTTCTTTGTTTTTGTGGTTGTTTTGCATTTTTCTGTAGCTGTTTAAATTTTTTTTCTTTGTTGATGTGTCTCTTCATGGTTATTTTTCTTCTCTGTGCAGTCGACTTTTCATATTTGATATTTAATGACTGTTTGTGGTCATCTTGCTTCTCTTTGGGTTTGCTGTGTGTCTTCATGGTCATTTGGCATGTCTTTGTAGTCCTTTGCGTGTCTATGGTTTCATTTTGAGTCTCTTAGTCATAGTTTGGAGTCTCTTTGTGGTTGTTTTGAGACAGTGGTAATTCTGCATCTCTTTGTGGTTCTTGTTTGTGTCTCTGTGTTGATGCTTTGTGCCTTTGTGGTCACTTTGCATCTCTTTGAGATTGATTTGTGTTTCTTAATCGTTGTCTTCGCCATTGTCATTTTGACTCTGTGGTTGTTTTCGATTCATCATAGGTGTTTCCTGTCTCTTTGAGGTCTATATTTCTTTATAGTTGTTTTGCCTCTAATTGTAGTTGTTTTGTATCTCTTTTTGGTTGCTTGGTTGACTTCAGTCATTTTTCATCTTTAATTGTTAAACTCAAATAAAAAACACTGATATGCTGTCTTTGCAATGACACCATGGACACAAGGATGT
>JARJLU010010517.1:0-22500 GCA_030272975.1 Sparidentex hasta
GTATCCTGGGCCTAACGTTGGCCCCAGTAGAGAGCTAGTAGAACTTGGATCTATTTTCTGTGGGAAGTGATATCGCTCCTGCACAATATTGTTTGCACACAAAACGACATGGTGATTCACATGATTCACTTGTCATTATAACCTATTAGTTCTCTTCGGGGAGAGTAATACACCAATAGATATTCACCTTAAGAACACAAGGTTTTGTACTACTTCAAGGGCCGAAGCACTTGCTGCAGCATATCCCACTGATCTGACCACGAGCCTGGCAGATGAACTTGTTCAATTCAAATCATTCATTCCAGAAGAACGAAGATGCCCAAATACAATGCTAAAGACTGTGGTAAATTTGGATTTGCAGTCCACTTTTCCAAGTCTTTACATTGCACTTCGACTGTTCTTGGGTGGGGAGCTTGGGTGGTTAGGCTCGGGGCGGGGGGGGGCCTTGCAAACTCCTTGCCCCGGGGCCCAGACCCACCTTAATCCGGGCCTGACTAGATGAGGCCACTGTTAAGTTTATAAACGTCTACTTCGAGTGTAGGATTAGAAAACGTATCCTGTACTGTGAACTTACAGGCACTATATTTATATTTCTAGCTCACTTTTTAAAATAATGAAAGTGTAATTTAGGTGTTGGTGTACTTTGAGTATATCAGTAGTTTACATCCAACTTTGTTAAAAGTGTTTCTGGAGGCTCTTTTTGCATTTTGTAGTGAAAGTGACAGCTGGAGATGTGACAGGAAAGAGGTGTGTGTGTGTGTGTGTGTGTGTGTGTGTGTGTGTGTGTGTGTGTGTGTGTGTGTGTGTGTGTGTGTGTGTGTGTGTGTGTGTGCGCGCGTGTGTTAAACTTTTAACAACTTCATACTTTGGGGTGCTTATAGTTTAACATTTATGTATCTTGTATTCTTTAAATTATTCAACAAAGTTACTATTTATGTATTTGTTATGCTTGGAATAAACCTTTAATTATATTTATTGTATTTTAAGTTAATTCATATTCTCTAGTGGACAACACTAAAAAGAAGACACATTAAGTACAAGTACAAATACACTTAAACTTTTCTTAAAGAAGCACACTTGATATTAAAGTATAACTTTAAGCATATTAGTCATAAACTGAAACTATCTTTTTACTATCAAAGTACTGAACTAATATCACATATTTAGTATTTCCATCTCAGGTCTGATGACACGTTGATGATCGGCATGAATAAATCCGAGTCCTCAGAACAGGAGATCACAACTGAAGCTCAGCAGTTATTAATATTATTAATTCAACGTTCCTGCTGTCTGGATGTTATACAGACACACAGAAGGTCAACAGGTGTTGCTGCTGTCACACTGCTGCCCTCCAGTGGCTGCAACAACTCACTGCACATCACTTCCTCCATCACTGCTGCTGCTGCTCGTATGGCTGGCTGTTCAAACACTAAATGTTGGATATTTAAAGTTTTATGTCATGACAGAAATGACACTGAACCAGAAACAGCTCCATCTGCACGTCACCAAACCAGGAATTATAATGAAATATGAAAGATGTCGAGTAAAGATATGAGTCACATTTACAGCTCTGTTACCAAACCAGCAGTGAACTGATCAAATCAAACACACAGAACACCAGTTGTATCAAAACTGCCTTTTATTTGAACACAACCCTCCTGGAAGGCGTCACGCTGAACACGATGCTCATGACTGGTGTTCAGCATCAGACCTGCACAAACATCGAGCAGTAAACTCTCTGAGTCGAAGGTGTTTGTAGAGCTCAACAGGTCCTGAAGTTCATTTCCTGGTCATTCACTCCGTCTACGTTTCAGAAAATCCTTACATGTAAAAAGTTTTCAGGGAACTACGAAATCAATCATGAACGTAAAACATTTGATCCCGAGCAAAATAAAAAAAAGAGTGAAGACATCCTCGTCCAGCAGACCTCAGCTGTCCTGTTCAGTCGTTCTCTGAGAGGTTGGATATGAGTGTGAGGACTTTGGGGTTGACAGCAAATCGTTTTCTTTTCTCCTGGTTTCCTGCTGTGTAGCTGTTGTCAGAGTTGATCCTGAAAATACATCTGTTGGCAGAACAGCACATTTAGAAAATGTGACTTACTTTATTCATTGTTTTCAATTTGAGAAACAGCATCATTGTGTATCAGTTATCATGACAAAATACCTCTGAAGGAACTCCAGGGTGGCGCAAACCTCAGCGGGGTAATCGATATTCATGACGTAGTACATCATGAACATGGAGGCCATCGCATCCGTGAACGTGGAGATTCTTTCCATCACAACCATCTGATCCACCGCCACCATGAACTCTGCCGTCGTCAGCGGGTCGTCTCCTGTGGGAACATACGACAGAAGTTCAGCTTGATCAGGTCACTTCCTATTTTACAGACAACATAATCTGAGAAAGCAGGTTGTGGATAAAGACATAAAGGAAACTAGACAGTAAATATTAAACTTGTTCAGTCAGACAGACTCGCCGTCACTCACCACACACCACGATGCACGGGTTTGGGGGTAGATCGTCTCGTCGGACTTCAGCTGACATGCAGGCATCTTCAACTTGGACACAAATCTTGGTTTCATCTTCCTTGAAGTGGAGCAACAGCATCCGCACGGCGTGATACAACTCCTCACCTGTACCTGCAGACTGGACATCACAGAGGAGCTTCACTGTGCTGCTTCCTCTGTCCCGTTTCTTCAGGTACTGCAGAATCTGTCTGGACTTCCTGCTCATGGATTCTTTAAATTCTTCATTGACGTGGACACCAGTCAGCTGCCTGAAGTGAGTCTTTAATCCAGTGGTGTGGAAGAGGAAAGGCCACTCTTCTTTCAGCGTCTGTGTGTGATTTCCACAGAGTACGTCTCTTCTTTGGGAAGCAAATGTTTCCGTCATCAGCATCTTTATTTTGTTCTCATCCTTCTCGTCCTCCTCAAACATTCTCTGCAGTTCCTCTTTGTTCTGTTGTTCTACTTCCAGCTTTCCAGGAAGCAGGTCGGGGTCGACACATCTGTTCACGTTCTTCTGCCGCCTTCTTTTCCGTCCAGAGCTGTTTGGTGAAATCACAAGCTGTGCTCGTTTGCAGTTGTCCACTCTGCACTGCAGCCACCTTGTTAGGGAATCATAGCCGCTGCCTACGACTTGACCCTCAATGACGTCCTTGAATGATTTGGGATAAGCCAACACCATCTTGCGAGCAATTTCCCTCAAGTGTTTCTTCTGTGGGTATTTGCACACTGCCAAGATTTCTGCAGTGACCATCCTGACCACCTCTCTTCTGTCTCTAGCAGACGGACGCTCTTGCTTCTCCAGAGTTTCTTTAATGTGTGATGGCATCGTATTCCAAGGTATGCAGAAGTTAAAGTGCCAGTCAGGATCGAGCGTTGATGGTAGCGCATCGCTGTTACTGGATGAGGCCGTCAAGTTGGTGACTTTTATATCTGCAACAGACAAAACTGTAATCAGTGTAGTCAGACGACAACATCGGTCCTGAAGGATCGATCAGCCATCAGAGGATGAACCCTCTCATGCTGCGTTCAAGACCAAGCACAATGCAAATTATTACTTCATCTAAATTATAAACAAAGTCAATGAAAAGAGACAAATAAACACCAATTCTTGAGTATTTGCACCAGGTGGCATGAATCATTTAAGATCTAAGAGGAGAATCTCTGCATGTCTGTCGGCATGAGAGCGATAACGGAAATGCAAAAGTATTGTGATGTGTAGCAAACTGACCTGAGTGGTTTAGAAGAAACCAATCAGGGTTCTTGTACTTGCCTGTACTCGTGGAGGTGCTGATCCTCGGCGCTGACTGTGAGCTTTCAGGAGAGTTTGGGAGCGTCCCGTCTTCAAATCCTGCCCCTGAGTTCCCGGACAGGGCCGGAGAGCAACCAAAGGCTGTGAAAACATATCAAGGCTTTATTGAAGCTGGTGTCATGTTAAAGATATAATGCTAAATCACAAATGTGTGTATAAACTGGTTTTACCTTTGACACAAGGCTGAAGTCGCGGCGTGGCCTGTGATGAAGAAAAGCCTGCAGGAGAGCTGAGAAGCGACTCGTGTCCTGCAGGGCTGAACTGAGCTGAAGACGAGTCAACAGAAGAGTCAGGAGTTAAAGTTGACGCAGACAAAGTTTTGCGTCGACTTTCGAGCTCTGCAATTCAAGTTGTGTTTCATGTGAGCAGATGGAAAATGCTAAAACACTTAGCATCTTAGCCGAGGAGGTAGAGTTAAATAAAGACACAGACATGAATGCTTAACCTAGTAAGACAGCTGGGGTCATAATAAGATGAGAAGTCACACCACAGTCAGCGACGTATTGTTGAACAAAAACACAGATTTGGGAGGTCTAAGCTTACCAGTAGTTTCTTTTGAACAAATCTGTTGTTAAATATAAATCTCTTACACACCAAAACATACCACCAGGGTAGTTTTACTCACCTTTGGCACGAGCGAGAAGCTTCCTCGATTCTACTTTCTTCAAGACCCCTTCGAGGTCGTCCGGCTCCACAAACCCCAGATCTTCTAATGAGCTCACACCGATGCTTTCAAGTGTATCCAGTAAAGACTGCACTTTGCAGTTTGGCAGCACAGTTGTGATCAATGCCACCACGTCGGTCATGTCTGTCAAACATAAAGTATGAACCCACACATCAGTTTCAGGAGGAGGAGGATTGGATTTGAAGCAGCGATGCGGTCTGTGAGCGAGCCTCGCGGTGAGCAGGACAGATGTGTTGTTTTTAATATTAAATCAACTTTTAATGTAACCAAACATTATATGGCCGCATCTCAGTCGCCCATCTAAGAGTTGGTTGGTCAGTCGAGCTCAGTAATACCACAGTCAGCAAACAAGTCACTAGCAGAGAAGGAAATCAGCGTCTTCATGTGAGTTTGTGGACAAAGTCGTTTTTATCTGCTGTGAGTTTCGGACTGTAAACTGTTTGCTGATTATTTTTCTTGCATCGCTTCCTTTGTGGAACAATGTTGTGTGTCCGAAAGACAAAGTGAGAGAACTTTCTTTTCTTTTTGAGACTGTTTTTGACCCTGATTCTCAGGTGGTGCGTTCATCCGTTTAAATAATTTGATTATTTATTTTGATTTAATTGCTATCAATAATAATAACTTTCTAATAACTGTCTCTAATCTGTTTCTATTCTCTGTAAATGAATAAACACACTGAGGTCTGCGACAGGTGAGAACATGGTGACTACTGTTAATTAAAGATCATTTGTTTATTCAGGTACAAGGAATCTATTCATGAAGATTTTTCTCCTCAGGTTGAAATTTATTCTCCAAAACTACACAATGCACCTTTACACTGAGAGGACTGTTGGTGCTGTTATATACTCTGATGTACTGAATGTAATGAAAATAATATATAAAGTTGTTATAATGACTCACTGAACTGTATTAGAACAACAGAACCGTCTGGCTGGTTTAGAATCACGTCAGTTTACGGTTAATGAGAATTTAACCAAATCAAACGATAAACACACCTGTAACATTAACTACACAACATGATCCATGTGAGCAGAACCCACCTGCTCTGTGGAACACGACCTCAGGCTTCAGAACTTCCTCCAGTGTTTTCCGCTGTCGACACAGTTCCTCCTCGAACTCTGCCACGGTTCTTCCGAACAGCTCCAGAATCTCCTCAGCGGCCGCAGTCAGCCGCTGCTCCACAAAAGCTCTCAGAGTTTGGACTTTAGACATGTTTACAGAACCAGGCCGGGATGAGCAGCTCGGTCAGACTGTGTCCGCTAATCTCCGCCTTCGCCAGCTAGCTTCCTTTAGCACTCTGAGCTAACAGGAGATGAAACATCTCAAAGTTTCTCACATGGACGCTGCGGGTCACTGCCGCTCAGGTGTTGTGGTAACGCGTGCGAGAAGTAACGGGAAAGTACAACTACTTCCGGTACCTCTTCTTCGTCTCCTTCTTCTTCTCGCGGCGTATAGCCAAGCCTACGGAACGAGCGCCAGGCTTTTAACAAAACATGCGCAGTGGCCAAACCGTATAGTTACACCGTCCCGTGATGCACTGCGGCCCATAAAGACGTGTTCCTATAAGCTAACGTTGTTTAAAAAGCGTCTGTAAAACGGTGGATAGTCATTTTGGGGCGGTACTACCTCTGAGACATGACTCGTTTCACTGTCAGAACTGGAGCCATTTGGTCCAATACCAGTTTGAAGGTCCAGTAGGGGCGCACAATTAAGTTATTTTATCTCTAGTCGAGTTAGCTGGGCTGCTAAACAGGAAGTTAGCTTGCCCGGTTGGCGGAAGTACAGCATGGAAGATCTGGGTGTTGTAAGAAATGTAATCAATGGATCTCAGAACAGTCTGTCTGTCAGCGGTAACTTATAATAATATTAGACTTGGCATCGTTTTCTGTTAAACAGTCTTATTATACTTACAAAATATGTTATTCACAGGTGTAAATTCATGAATGTTACGTCATATTTCCTGATTTTTTTTTTTTTTTGAAAGAGCTTTCTATATTTTTTCACTCATTGAAAGTTATCAAATCTTGAAATGCAGCACAGTCTCTGTATAAGCATTTCTCAGTTTTCTTGGCCTCTTATTCCAACCCCAGAAAATTGTTTATTTTGTTCATTTATTTATTTATTTTATTTTTCCCCCTTCCTGTGGCTTTCCAGTTTTTGTTTTTCATTAAGTTATATTGTACTTAACTGTTTTGCTCAGTAAGACAATGAATTCATACTGGAAATTATTCTGCTTGTAAGATTTGTCTTCACCAATAAAGTTTACAAAAAACAAAACAAAAACATGGACGATCTGGTTAATTTCATATGAAAGTGGAGCCATTTTGGCTTCACTGGGCTCCGTCTCAAACACTGTATCCAGGTTTTAATGTAACTTCCTTATGGTGGATTATAACCTTTGTATGATGTGCCTACTGCCATGGAGCGTACCTGTATGGTTTAGAGTAAAATATGACCTTATTAAAAGGATACTGCTGATGGACTCTGTTCTCTGTTATTGTGGATGACGTTAAAATGGCTCCAAAATATTGGAGAGCCACAACAAAAAGTTTTAGGTCTATGACTTCACATGTATTAAATCATTCCCTTATAATATAACATGTTAAAGCATGCTGATTTATGTGTAAGCTGTCTGCTAAATGTAATATAGACTTGAGACACACTACATGCTACATGCTACCTGGCGTGCAGCCGTGTGTGACTGCAGCCACAAGAGGGCAGCATTTTCTGAGGTGCTGCACAAATGTGACCCATACAGACAAAACATACAAAGGATTTTTAGAAATGTGATGTTTTGTTGGAAATTAAACTGCTCCACAGTTTATAGAAGCACAGCTGAAATTATTGGTCGATTAATTCATTAGTCAGCTGATAGATTATTATGTTTAACAACTAAAATGTTCAATGGATTAAGTCTTTATGCTTCTCTCTTGACTAGGACTCACCTTGTAAAAGAGATTCTTAACGGGAATATTCCTGGTGAAATAATGGCTAAATAAAATGGTTTTAAAATATGAATTTTAAATGATTTTTAATATATTTTTTATGTCAGTGGCTGCTTTCCTCTTTTAAATATTTGAATAATTTCAATTTAGATATTTGTCATTATTTTCAGATTTCTTACAAATCAAAAACTGGTTCAAAATTAGCTTCTTCTCAACAAACAACAGAGCAGGAAAATCCTGCTTTTACATTAATGACTGAGTCACAATCATCTAATGACATCAGACAGAAGAGTCGAGCAGTCACAGCCTGCAGGGACACTGCACTGCATTTAGTACTTTTAGTACATTTTTCTGATATCTATATACTTTTGCTGAATATTTTGATTGCATGACTTTTACTAGTACCACAGTGATTTGAAAGTGGTGTAAATGATCTGAATACTTCCTCCGACTCTGAAAACAAGATAAAACAAGAGAGAAAAATAAACATACCAGTAATGTGCCGCTGTGGCCACCAGAGGGCAGCAGTGTCCTGATGACAGAGAGAGCTGATGGCGTAAAGCTGCTGTCAGGTGTTAATGATCACATAATAATCACACAATCAGGTCGTTATTCTGATACATGTTTCATGATCAGACATGTATATATTCAGGAACAGATATATAAACTCAATGAGAGGAAATAAAGATATATGTGATATTAATCATCATCATGAGTGGTACACAGAAACAGAGAGAGGTTGTCCTCGTGTGAAACATGATTCAATGATGAATTAAATTAAAAGTTTAAGACCTGTAAAATGTCACTATATGAAAGGTTTGTTCATCCTGTCTGATTTTATCAACCAAGAAGTCGATCCAACTTTATCTATTGCACCTTTCAAACAAATCAAAATGCAAATCATAATGTTTAACAAGTGACTGATCACACAGAAATAAGTTCAGAGACTGATGCAGACCAACTGTAATAGAATGAATGGTTAGGATAATCATCAATAAAGAATGAAAGATTAAAAACAAGCAACAAAAATAATGATAAAAGAAATCAAACATTGTAAGTAAAATGTGTCAAATCAAATTAATTTTAATGGGCTTTACAATCTGTACAGTGAACAACACTGTCTGTCTTTAGACCCTCGATTCAAGAGAGGAAAACTTCACATACTGAAATTAAATTAATCTGATTTTCAATCAAACATAGTAAAATATAGTTTTAAAAAAAGAATATAGGATTTAGATAAAAACAAAATACATTTAAATAAGTATAAACATTAACACCATACAATTATAAGACATTGCATTAAAGCCAGACAGAATAGATTGTGCTTTTATAAGTATCAATATTATAATAAATCACGTAGTTATCAGTTAATCACATCTCATTTGTATGAATAACTGCACAGTTCAGTTCATCCTGATGTTCATGTAAAGCTGAAAAACTGATTTTTAACTAATTGTGTTTATTCATGTGTTTGTTTGTTTGTTTGTTTCCTTTGTTGTTGTCATGTAGCCCTCCTCTGTGTTTTCATGCTGTGTATTTCTGGACCTCATCACTGCAGCTCACTTCCCGGAACTCCGAGCATCACTTACTGCTCATGACCACCCTCACACGTCACCGCTTTCATACACACCGGCGGAGTAAAGTAGTTCCCACAGTTAACGCATCTTATCGCTCCGCATGTAGGAGTTTTATAATAAAATGAAGTGTTGCTGACAGAGCACGTGCTGGATTATTTTTCACGCTGCCACCGACGCGCTCACGACTCGTTTTTGTTTACTACGCAGTTGACATTTGGCGCGAAAGTTGTCATGTGAGCGGATGAAGACGGAAAAATGAGAGCGGGGTATTAAATGTCCCGGCGCCGGTGAGTCACCGTCAGAGCATCAGCGGAGCGCAGCGCGTCACGGGTATCGATTATTGATTGAGAGAGGACCCGATCTGTCACACACGGGTTCTGTTGGGTGACACGAGCTCAAACTGAAGATTTAACGGAACCTTTGGACTTCGCTCAGTTTTCACGTCGGTCCCGTCAAACTTTATTCCGGGAGTCATAACGGTGAGTCTTAATTAACGGTTATGAGACTTTTCCAGTTCTCGCCTGCACGGGGAAAACTTATCACCAAATCAGTTATTAAATATGCCGAATTTACCCCTGCAGTGAGTTTATAACAGGCTCACAATCTGTATTTTGATATCTCTGAATTACAACTGTGATTTCTGTAGTTTAAAGATGGAGTTAGAGGTTTTGGTAGTGGAGGCTGGTGGCTGCTCGTGTATTTGCAGAGCACCAACACCTCACCTGTAAATATTTGAACAAGCCATGTTTTTAACAGACTCTGACAGAATAATCAACTTGAACACACATCTTTCTGTCTTACATTTGGAAGTGTTGCTACACTAAATGTTTGTAACAGTTTTCGTCCATATGGCACATCAGGAGATGTCGATCAGGTTATTGACCTTATACTCTTTTTTGTTTTGTTTTGTTTTGTTTGTTTTTTTTATATGCCGGAGTGTTGATTGGTCTGTACTGATAATAATTTGTATATTTGAGCCATATTTCAACCTTTAAATCCTCCAGCAATAAATGAAATAATCCTAAATTTAAATTTCTTGGATTAAGTTTTGGGTGACGGTTATATTGTTAAACTTTGCAGGATTCACTGCCGCCGAATGAACTTCTACATTTAGTTTTACTGTAGTCACAAGCCGTATTTCTACAGCTGGTGACAAAACCCCCTGTAGTTGTAGAGAGTTTGAAAAGTTGAGCTGTGATAAGTGAAGTCTGGTGGTGTCTCTGCTGAACACCTCACCTGTCAATATTTAGTCAAACTATGTGTCATTCACTGCCTTCAGCGTTACTACAGTCCCTGTATGCAGCTTAAGTAACTGAAGATTACTATCATATTTTCATATTTTATTGTTATTACAGTTTCCACCACCGAACAGAAAGTTAGTTATTGGTTTGTTTGTTTTATTAATATTGCTTATATTTATATTGTAACATACCGAATTGTAAAGTGTTGTCTATCAGTGAAGAATCTCTGTACTTTAGTCATATTTTTGTTTTAACTTGAACAGACAAAGAACAGAAAACTGAACTACAGTTTACAGCATGAAGTTTTGTGTGACTGTGAAACAGACATTTTGTTTCAGAGCTTTGTGGTTATTAAGTTAAAATAAAGACCACTTTTTGAGTATGGAAGACCAAAACTGCCAAAATCAAAAACATTAAGAAAGAAAGAAAGGAATAGGTGAAAGGTTGACCCAGTTCAGGTTCAGTCCTCCACAGTGTTCATGGTACTCTGTGGTTAATTTAAGATAACTTGAAGAAAGTCATGTTTGTGTCACTGCTGTGACTAATCCTTTAAATATTCACACAGGAACAGTCAGAGTTGCAGCTGTGTGGTTTCTCTCCAGTATGCAAAAACTCTTCAGTGCAGATTTAGCTGGAAATCTGAATGATTATTGACATTAGGAATCTGTTACACTCGTGTAATGCTGCTGTAGTGGAATACGAGGATGGAAACCACAGAATATGAAACATTTACAGGTCAACTGTGAAACAGTCGAGACGTTTGGATTATTGTCTGTACTCAGATCGTAACACTTAATGTTGTTCTGTGTAAAGTAAAGCTCATCAGCTCAGGCCTGTCAGGTGACACCTGCTCAGTCTCACCTCATGTTTTGTCTCCTGGCACGCAGCCGTAATGCCGCCGGTGTTGACCATGTCCAGCAGGAACTACGACTACGACTATGACACCGTTCAGCCCTACTTCCTCCTGGATGGCGAGGAGGAGGAGTTCTACCTGCCCACACGCAGCCACCTCCTACCCGGCCCCGGAGAGGACATCTGGAAGAAGTTCGAGCTGCTGCCGACGCCTCCCCTGTCGCCCAGCCGGAGACCGTCGCTGTCCGACGTCCCGCTGTCCGCCGCCGAACACCTGGAGGCGGTGTCTGACCTGCTGGACGATGACTGCAACCCCTCTGCTGCCCTCCTCCAGTCCTTCATCATCCAGGACTGCATGTGGAGCAGCAGCTTCGCCGCCGCCACCAAGCTGGAGCAGGTGGTGTCCGAGAGGCTGGCGTCGCTCCGGGCCCGCCGGGACTCCTCCACATCCAGCAGCACGAAGAGCAGCTCAGGCGGAGCAGCTGGTCAGCAGGTGATCAGCTCTCAGGTGAGCTCAGGGTACCTGCAGGACCTCCACACAGCAGCGACGGACTGCATCGACCCGTCTGTGGTGTTTCCATACAGCACGCTGAGCGAGAAGGGCGGCGATGAAGCGCCGATGGAGGTGACGTCAGAGCTGTGTCTGGACTCACCGCCACTCAGCAGCAGTGACAGTGAATCAGGTGGGCTTTTATTTTGAAAGGTTATGTGTTGCATGTACAGTTGAATCTGATATTATAACACATCCGCTTGCTGGTGTTTTGTTCGATATGAAAACTTTATGTTGAGGAAATTATGATGATTTATTATTATAAAGTTCCTAGTGAAGTTTCTCAGCACTGACACCTGAATGTTTTCTTTCTTTGTCCTCAGAAGAAGAAGAAGAAGAAGAAGAAGAAGACGGCGGTTTGGAGGATGAAGAGATCGACGTGGTGACGGTGGACAGGCGGAAGACATCACGGCGGTCAGACGGCAGCAGACAGAACGCCTCCCCGCTGGTCCTGAAACGCTCCCACATCAACATCCATCAGCACAACTACGCCGCCCAGCAGCCAGCGAGCCATCGACCGAAACGGTCAAAGACTGAGAGCGGCTGCCCGGCGGCGCCGCGGCAGACCGGCGGCCGCAGGTGCTGGAGTCCTCGGTCCGACGGCGAGGAAGACGATGACAAACGCAGGACTCACAACGTGCTGGAGAGGCAGCGCAGGAACGAGCTGAAGATGAGCTTCATGGCTCTGAGAGACGAGGTCCCAGCAGTCGCCAACAACGACAAGGCGGCGAAGGTGTTAATCCTGAAAAAGGCGACTGAGTTCATCACGGAGATCAGAGAGGACGAGAGGAGGCTGCTGACGATGAAGGACGAGCTGAGGAAGAGGAGCAGAGAGCTGAAACACAGACTGGAGCAGCTGAGGACTTTACAGTAACTGTGTTTGTCTTAATGTTAGCTTGTTTTTTAATTGTTTTCATGTGAGAAACTGAACTCAGAATATCTGAGTGATGATGAACATCTTTTATAAACAATAATTATTTTTTTTTTGTATTTACTCATGTATGGAGGCCTAAAACTGCCAAAGGACAAAATAATTAAAGTAACAAATAAAAGGATAAACAAATCGGTACCATCTATTTATTAATTTATTCTTTTTTTGTCATTTATTTATTTATATATTTATATATGATCTTTCAAACTACTACAGGAAGAAATTTTGATTTAAAAATGAAAAACTTAAAAAAATAAATGGGGAAACTAAAGAGTTTAGAAAAAGTTAGAAGCAAATAAAAACTGAATCTGTCTTGATTTTGTCAGTGTCAGTCCTCCGTACAGGAACCTGCTGGCTGCTGGTTGGTCATCAGTCAAACGTGTCCGTTTCTTTGTGTTTATTTCATTTTTATTTTTTATCCTCTGCACATTTTAATTTAAAAATGTTGTTTTGTTTAAAAGATAAATAACAATTCAGATGTCTGATCTGGAAAAATACATTTGAATTCAGCATCTGACTGACTGTGTAACACTGATGATGATCATGATCAATAATTTAATATTATTTAATCAATAGTCACTCCCTGAAGCATGGACTCCTTGGTATACTATGGTTAAAATAGTCTTTATTTTTATATTTTCTTCTTCAGTTGATTTTTAAACCAGCTGCACGAGAGGAAGTACACTAGAGGTATTGCAAACTCTTCAAAATAAAAGCCCTTCAGATGTTGGAGGTTTGTCAATCAATCAGTTGTTGCTCTTGTTCTTTCTTGTTCCAATAGAACCGTTCCCATACACTTACAGTGATGATGCTAGAGGTCAGAGGTCACATTCAGCAGCTGAGAGGAGATTTGTCTTATTGTGAAATCTGAGGAGAGACGTGACGGAGATCAGAGATCCAGTCTGGCCTCGTCTGAGATCAGTTCACTGGAAGTGGTTAGAAAGGAGAACAAAATGTCTTGTGGGACAGTTTCATCAGCCAGATTAACTCACAGGCTGTAAGAGAGTCGGTCTGAGTCCACTCACTGTTTCTGATCTGGTTCTGGACTCCCGGGTCGGTCGACACTTTCAGCCTGGTGAACAGACAGACTGACGCCGCTGTCGACATGCTGAGTTTTCCACACTGAACTCAGAGAAATCAGGTGAAAGTTGAGCTCCAGATGGGAAATATGAAGTCAAACGCCTCCAATGCCACGATGCACTCTGGGAGTTCACATCCCAGAATGCCGCGGGGTTGCATCACAGAGCTCAGACTAACTGTAGACTAACATCCAACATCTGGATCTGCTGGAGAGACCTGAAAATATGACGACTTTCTGTTGAATCACAGACTTTGTGTTGCTCAGCTGTAACTCTCAGTTCAAACACAAGAACTTAAAATAATCACACAACTTTACTTTCTCTGTATTCGTGTCCTGACTCCACCGCGTCACTGTCTTCTCCCAGTAAAGAGAAATCTGACGAGTCACAGTGACGCTCTGCTGAGTCATGTCGACAGTCCAGACTGCTGAGTCCAGGACGGTCAGCGATGATGAAGGTGTGAAGGATTTCCTGTTCCTGTGACTCCTCGTGTTGATGATGAACTGCATCATATACAGATCTGAAAAGAAATCTTGTCTTCCTGAGTTCACGGCTGAGTTTTTGAAATGCAGCACAGCTTTGTGTTGGTACACTTAGAGAAACATGCTGCTCTAAAAAGGCTACACATTAAACTGTCATTCAGTTTAATGTGTATGAAGAATTGAGATTTGTTATTTAGAAACTTAGATGATGTTGAACCACGGAGCAGCTCCGGCCCTCATCTCTTTAAAACTGCTGTGGTCCCTCGTTAGATCTGTGCTGGTGTTAGCAGCTGAGCTAAATCAGTTCTTACATGCCAAACTCTCCATGGAGTGACACAATTGGAATTAACACTGAGACCACTGATGAGGCGTTTCAGGAGCAGAGTGTCTGTTGGAGAGAGGAGCTTCAGCCTGAGTGAACTTTTGCTCTTTTGACTTGAAGATCTTCTACATGCAGCAGAACAAATAAAACATGTGGAAGGAACGGGAAAAAAAAGACAAAAATGCATGATACGTTTCCCTTAAACACCCTAATATGTCCTCCCACAAGTCAAAAGAACGTCGAGAACCTCCGAGATCTCCAACCTCTTAAGGAACCTTTGAAATCCTTCTCCAGGGCCTCACCGACCTCCCAGCGACTCCTGAAACCTCCACAAGTCCAATAAAAACAAGTTTGTTAACAACGTCAGAGCGTAAAGTTCCTCAACACAGAGACTCTGAGTCCCCGACTGACTCATGACACCTGTTGTCTCCAACCAGCTGCTGAATTCAGTCTGTTTCTGTACGACCCCACACACACACACACACACACACACATGCAAACGCAGAGTTTATGCTGTGTCAGCAGAACTCTCTGCTGTATAAGCGGACAGTAAATCCGTCCCACTGAGAAGAGATGCGAGGAAACGAGGAATGACATGTTTCCTCTGAAGCTTCTGGATCAGCTGTTTGTCTGAACACACTGTGCTGAGTCACAGGGAGGCAGAAACAGAACCAGGATGTGACTCTGAACTGGACCGTTTGATGTGGCTGATAATGAATATAAGCTCGACTCTGAATTCTTTTCTCACCCTGAGGACTCAGATCAGACGAGCGGACAGATGTAATCACCTCTGTGATACGTTGCATCTGTGTGTCAGAGGAGATTCTCAGCCTGCAGACTGAAACTCAGCACAGACTCAAATATCATCTGCTGTCAAAGCAGCTGCTCACTGGGAAAATTACAAATCAGCAAAGAGACAATAATCTGCTGAATGAGACGATCAGCTGTTCATCAGGACCTCCAACTGTGTGTGTGTGCGTGTGTGTGTGTGTGTGTGTGTGTGTGTGTGTGTGTGTGTGTGTGTGTGTGTGTGTGTGTGTGCAGCAGGTGGGAATCCTCATCAGTTGTTTGACTTCTAGAAGTTTTACTGTCTTCGTCCAACATCGTCCATGAATCCTCAGATTGACGTCATGGAGAGAGAAGAGACGCATCATGAGATCTCTGAGTCCACTGAGTTCAGTTGCTGATTAATGATCTCTGTTCACATGCGTCCTCAGGTCAGGATCAGTGGAGTCTCAGACATGTCCCTCAGGCAGGTCACGTCATAACAAAGTTTCAGTTTCATGACTTATCAGCCTGTTATTGCCTGTTAACAGTGGCTGTATTATTTTGAGCGTTTGACTGGATGCAGCATTAAACTTTTTCCTGCTAACCTGACCGCGTGACCTTCACACCCAAAGCTGACGGAGGTACGCAAGGCGTCATCTTCTGTAGCGTCTGGCCTCCGACTGAGCTGCCCAATGAAACCAGTGAGGATCACACTGACTCACTGTGGCTGCTGAGCTAACAGTGTTAGCATGCCGCCCGTCTGAAGTGTGTGTGTGTGTGTGTGTGTGTGTGTGTGAATAACATCAGTTTAGATGAAGTTTGTGCTCTTTGGTTATTTAAACAAGTCTGATTAATCCAATTAAGTGTCTAATTGAATAATAATAACTGTAAAAACAACAGTAACAACAGTGATAATAGAAATAATAATAACAATAAAACCCGAGTGTATTAACAGCAGCAGGAGGTGAACAGTGGCTGTGTGTGTTCAGGGCTGACAGCTCTGACAGCGTTTGCTGAATGAAGGTTCGATCATGAAACAGCGTCCTGCTCTCTGATCTCATGTTTGAGGTATTTGAATAGAAGCAGTCAGTCAGTGATTTCCTGGGCCGGCCGGCTGAGCGTCCCGGGGGAGATGTGAGCGGAGACTCTGCGGACTGAACGGGGGATTTCCATCGTTGATATCTGGTGAAAGTGTCATCATCTGTCCAACGGTGCTCTGATTCTCAGGAAACAGGAAGCAGCAGAGAAATCAAATGATGCAGATGATCACTGACATGGCGTCTGCTTTACATGACCACGTCTGATAGTAAATGTGTGTTTTACTCTAGTCGTCCATTAACTGTTCTCTGTAATGACCCACCTCTCTGAGAGGAACAGAACACCTCAGCAGCTGCAGCTCCACAAATGTTCTGTGGACTGAAACACTTCACCTGAGTTTCATCAGCATGGAGGAGATGATGACTCCATAAATCCTCAACAAAGACGCTCCTCACATGTGCAGAACTTGCCTTGGAAACATCACGTTTTTAAGTTTTCCTCAGTATGACAGTGATCCAGTGATATCTGTCTGTACGTCAACCGCTTCACTGCTAACAGGAAGTGCTAACAGCTGATTCGGGAAAGTTTTAGTGGAATTAAAGTTGTTTTTTTTTCCCCTTTTCTTCTGTTTTGAATCAGTCCCGAGCTACTGAGGTCATTAAAGAGATGCTGCCTCTCTGTTTGAAACTTGGGGGATGATGACTGGATATTAAAACGTTTTCTCCTCCAGAACTCTGAGGTTATATTTTTAGTCATAATGTTATCAAGCATCTCTAACAACAACATGAATCTCTCTTGGTGAAGTCCGGCCCTGTACTGCCCCCACCCATCCAGCTGAGCCCCCACGGGACGCCATGACGGAACCCCCTGTAACACCACCCAGCCTCCACCCTGCAGGGTTTCCTGAGCGTTGTTCCTCCTGACGCTGAGTGGAAAGTGAAACGGACCACCAGCAGATGAAGCTGCGACCACAGACTTTCCACAAACAAACAGTTTGACACAATAGATTTTCTGCTGCTGTGGTTCAGAGACGCTGAGCGACGCGTCACACGTCACCACTGATGTGTGGAGGAGGTTCAGTGATATATCAAGAACATTATTTACATTTCTGTTGTTTTATACCCAAAATGTTCTCGGGACTGTTCAAGAAATACAGAATAACTAAACCAAATATGTATATGATATATAATAAATATGATATTATGCACCAGACAAACAGTTGCTCTTCATGCAGAATGGTTGATTTTATATAATACACATTATATTATCAGATGATAAATACTGACATGTTGAGTTGGATCATTATGGAGGACTGAAACTGCCAGATAAAAAAATAAAAACAAAATAAATAAATAAATGTTTCAATGGAACGTGATTTATTTACTGAGACAATTTTATTTTTCTTAAAACGTTTGTCAGTTTCAGATCATCAGTTAAACGCTGCAGCTGGTGAAGGTGGAGTCAGTTTTATATACTGCTGCGTAGTTTCACCTTTATTCTATCTTAACCTCTGATTAAATATTACGGTTGTTATTTGTTGGTTTTATTTTGTAGATTAATCTGAAACATAACTGAAGTTATCAGATATTTGTTGTGGGTCAAAAAGCACATAATTAACAAGAACTATAAACAAGCAGAACATTTAAAAATTCAAGTAAAGTACAAATACCACAAAAATGCACTTCAGTATAGAACTTGAGTAGAGTTACTCTCCACACTGCTGAGAGGAGCTTTAAGTGCATCTGCAGCAGGATCACTCAGGCGATGGAGGACTTCTGACATCTGAAGGGGAATTTCCCCTCGAAACAACAATCAAACAGAGAAAAACAAGATGTGGCCAAAGAAAAAAAACGTGCTGTTAAATCTGGAAAGTCTGAATGTGTCACAAAGCAGAAATCATGATGTGTGAGTGACGGGTGAGTCACGGTGTCTCCCCCCCTCCACGCTCCGCTCAGCCCATCAGAACACCGACTGTCAGAGTTCTGCAGAAACACTGATGTTGTTATTCAGCTAAACGCTGTTCAACATCACGACTGTCCACGAGAGTCTGCGCTCAGTTCAAGTGTCCGTAAGAACCGCGGGACACGCAGGCGTCACTGGTTTGAACAGCAGATAACGGATTTTCAAACATATTGAAAGAAAATGTTATAAATATAATCTGCGCCCACAAAATAAACATTAATTTAATTATAACTTTGGAGGTCTCACTCACTGGAGCTGATTAGAAATCAAACTTGAGGAACAAACTTCTGATTGTGTTGAGCTGAAGCAGCTCGTGGACCTGAAGAAGTCCTGAAGCCTCCTGAGACGTCAGCAGGGACGCCATGTTTGTCCAGAACCTGAACAGAATCCAGAGTAACACGGGGTTACAAAAACAAGAAGAAGAAGAAGAAAGAAACGTACTTATTTTAAGTCGCTTTGGACAAAAGCATCTGCTAAATGTAAATGTAAAGAAAATGAAAGACAAGTTTAGTTTTCAGCTGCAGCACAGAGAAAGTCTTCAACACAGATTTATTCTGACTGAACAGCTCGTAGTTTCTGCTCTCACAGCTCGTAGTTTCTGCTCTCACTGTTCTTCCTCAGCGACGATGATTTTCCACTCGTCACAGCAGAGCTGAAGAGACAGAAAGTGAAAGCAGTGAAAGAGATTTTTTGTGAAAGAACATCAAACAGCAGCTAAAAATACTGCAGCGTTTCCTGAGCTTCAAACGCACCACCTGCCGTATTTCTGAGAACTCCAGCCGCTGTGCAGAGAAACTTCTCCTGCTGCGGTTTCTGACTTCGACTCCGTTTGTTCTCGGCTCAGGTGAGACTGAATACAAACTGTTTCCTGCCGACGCTCGGGGAGATTATTCTGCACGTGCTTAGACTTTGTTTGACTTCATGTTGAGGGCATGTGTTATAAAAAATCACTTTATTCTTACATCAGTGAACAAAGATCACAGCCTGACTCCATCTGACTCCCAGCTAATCAGAAAAGAGGTGGAGCTGAAGCAGCTTCACCAAGCTAGCAAACACTAACAAGCAATCAGCGTTCACACATGAAGATAAGTGAAGTTATCAGTGTTTAGCCTCATCAGAGCCTCAGTTTCTTTCTGTTATCCTGCGCTGTCTTTTCTCTCTCCACCTCCTCTCTGCTCGTACTTTCCCCTCCATTCAGCAGTTTAATAAAAAATAACGGAACATCACTTTGGATCTCAGCTCCTCTGTGCTCTCCTCCGCTCCAGGTGTTTTATTCTTCCAGTAGCTCCAGCAGCTGTCTGCAGGTCAAATATGTGAGAAATTCAGTTTAAAATAGTTTAAAACAACTAAAATTATAAAACGAACATGAAGAAATAACAGTTTAGACGGTATGTGGAAGATGTCTTTGTAAGTATTGGAGAGACATTGACTGATGTCAACATGCTAACCAGCTAGCACCTGACCAACACTCAACACCACAAACACAGTCAGTCAGTCAGTCAGACAGACAGTCAGACAGACAGTCAGACAGACAGTCAGGCCAAATCCCTGATGATGCAGGACTTTAAGCCTTAATATGAGTTGAATTGCTGAGGTCTATAAAAGTTGTCTTGATTGGAGAAATTATTTTTGGAAACAAAATCTTGTATATGTGTTTATTTCTGCAACATTTTTGTCTCGGCCGTCAGAGGAGCTGCAGTGTTTGATGCTCGAGCTTTGACTCCATTGTTGGACGCTGGAAGCTGCAGTTTGGTTTCCTCCCTACGACGACTTCGTCCTTCTGATGTGTCCTTTGCTCCCAACATAATAACAGCGTCCACAAGAGGCTGCAGATGCAGAATAATGTAAATATGGGTCATAATAAGCTGCGTGCACAAATGAGCTGTATGGCCTCGTGCTTGTGACGGCCTGCACCTTGCATAGCGCTGTCATCTGTATTTATGGATGTTACAAGAATTACAAGAAACACATTCCATTCTGCCTAACTGTTTATGACTAAACATGAGTAGAATGTAAATATGTCCACATGTATTTGCAGTAGAGGAGGATGACCGTTGGCTGGATGGAGGTCTGATGTTAACGTGACAGGAACGAGGCTGCAGGCGGCTCCGATGAAAAGAAACCAGTCGTGTTAGTTTGAGTGTAATCTAATCAGACAGCTGCTGTCTGGTTAAAAGACAACAAACCAAAATGAAGACTGCACCTGACGGCTCAAACTGCTGCGCTGATAACGCTGCACGCTGATAACGCTTCACATGAACTCCCTGTTTACCCAGCATGCCAAGCGGCGCTATCAGTCAAACAGAGGAGCGGCTTCCTGCTTCCTGCTGGCATCAAACCTCTGACCAGGAGGAAGGAAGCTCCTTATATGGGCACCAGGTGTGTGGGAGCACTTTTAAACTGTGTGAGGAGCAAAAGTGAAGTTAAAATATAGACAACTGAGTTAAGACAAAAGTTTGTGGACACCCATGGTTCTGTGTCTGCAGGAGTCCTGGTCCAAATGAGCCCGGGTCAGTTTTTGTGAAAGAAGTTCTGAAAAAAAAAAGTCTCTGTAGAACAGTTTCAGAAATAATCTCCTTCCACACGACACACCTGAAAACACACATCCTGTGCTCCTTCACGTACACTGTTACACACAGGAAGTAGATCGGAGACTCCACTCGGTCGCTTAGCAACAGGAAATATGATGATGGAGTCAGGAAACGTGAGCGCTCAGAGTCATCGTGCACGATTCGTCAGCAAAATGACCAGCAGCTGTTTTATTCTGTCTTGGTCCATCACTGTATTATCAGGGTTAGTGTTAGATATTAACTTTATTACCCGACACACTCAAACACTCCAGTTATCAAAACACAAACTCCCAGTTACGTTTGTTCATGATGCCACAAACACTGATAACGTGCGTCCATGTAACCGCTGAGAACAGAGAGGACGTCTTCACCCAGCACACAGCAGGTTTCATCGCACAAAACACAATATAATCAACTTATAATGATGATGTAGTGTTGAAGCTTAATGAAACATTATTGATCCTCATGCACAAGTCGACCTGCAGCACAAAGATTCAACATGCGCTGCGACATTAAATTAGATCAGTAATTAAATATGAAATATCTGATTCTGTATATTGAGAGTAGTTTGATGCTAAAACTTCTGGACTTTGATTAAGTGACAAGATTTGATACAGAACTTTTACTTGTGACAGAATATTTCTGTACTTCATGTTTTACTTGAGTAAAATATGTGATATTTCTTCCAGCGCTGCTGACGGAACTGTTGATCAGATAAAGAGAATAAATCTGTTAACAGCAGCAGCTGTGAGCTAGTTTATAGAAATAAGCTGAAGCAGACGACAGGAAGTCGATCCACCTGTGTGTGTGTGTGTGTGTGTGTGTGTGTGTGTGTGTGTGTGTGTGTGTGTGTGTGTGTGTGTGTGTGTGTGTGTGTGTGTGTGTATTAACTGTGTATATATGGTAATAAAAACCACACACAGGTTTATTTTTACCTGCCACAGGTGAAGGAAGTCGTGATGGGATAATAATATTCGACCTGATTGGTTGAGGAGACTTTATCTCCACAGCTGTGGAAAGATTAACTGTCTGTTCTGGTCCCTGCAGGCCTCCGTACACTGATCACAGATAGTAAACAAAGTTTTTAAGTTGTAATTCTCAAATTCTGATACATTCAGAGTGAAATATTTAAATCAAAGTGTTTATATTACACGTGACACTGACGGTTCTCCGACTGTACTGACATTTTTTAACACTTACAAAGAACAAATTCATGTTCTTTTATATTTCTTTCATAACATGAAGTATCGGATTTAAAACAGTGTGTTTCGAGTAACCCTGATATTAAAGGAACAGTTCACCAGATGCTCTGAGACCACAAACTGATCTGTGGAGTTATTTACGTCCTTTTGAAGTTCAGATCTTCACTGTAGCTGCTGAGCTAACTGTGTTAGCATGCACCTCCTCTGAGGCGAGTGCACAAGCTCGACCGCATGTTCAGGGTGAAAATAAAATCTTTCTGCTTGTTTCAAGTCTCAGCTGCTTCAGTTGTTTAGCAGAATGCTGCAACTCTGTTTTACTGTGAAGCTCCAGAAATAGTCAAAGTTTTTATCAGATGTTCAGTGTGACGAAGACGTCGGCGAGCTGTCGGAACGTTACAGTCGACGTTTGTGTCCAGCTTCATCTCTCTTTGACACACCTGAAACACAGATTTCACAGGAAGCCTCATTCCTGGAATCCTA
>JARJLU010010518.1:0-57031 GCA_030272975.1 Sparidentex hasta
ATAAAAACACTTATTTCTATATATTGTATAGGTATAGGGTTAATGATTATCAGAGATAATTATTCATTGAGATAAATAATACAATCCAATTTACATTATTACATTAGATTACCTCGGGGCACCATGCTTGAAGAAGGGAAAAGATAACCAATTCACCAAATCAGTCTTGGAAAAGAAACTAAACTGTCAGTTTGTGACTCTGATTATTTATTAACTTAAATCTTGATTTGTGGATAATTTTATCTTTTCTCTCAATCAGAATGGACCAGAACTTCAGACTGGTGTTCATGTTTCAGAATGTTTCATGTTCTGGCTTCATCCGTAAGTTCAATGAACAACAACCCAGGATGCTGCAGTTTCTAACAGACTTGGAGGAGGGAGCTGTTCAGCTAGACAAGATGAATAAGGGGGCAAAGATCTCCAGTGTGGCAGGCAGTTCAGTGGGGGCAGTTGGAGGTGTGCTTTCCATTGTTGGTTTAGCATTAATACCTGTAACAGCAGGAGTGTCTCTAGGTCTGACAATTGGTGGGGTGGCACTGGGAGTGACCAGTGGAGTCAACGGTGTCGTCACCACTGCCACAGAGATTGGAGTAAACCGTACACAACAAAAGAAAGCTAGTGAAGTCTTTCAGAGTTTCATGGAGGATGTTCAGAGTCTCCAGGGTTGTCTGGAGGAGGTCATGGGTCAAATAGGCGCCAACTTAGAGGCAAGTGACATAGAATTAGTTGTTGGAGTTGGCAAGGTGCTCAGTAAAGTTGGTACTGTTGGAAAAGGTATTGATTCGCTTGTTGACGCTGCCTCGGCCTTGAAGTTGTTGAACAGCGAAGAGGTGATTGTAAATGCTGGCAGGGTGGTCGCTCAGGAAGGCAAAGCATTGCGCAACGTGCCCAGGGTGGCCTCAGATATCCCAGATATCGGTCAGGCAGCAGTCAAAGGGCCTCTTGCTCTTACTAAGTCAGCCAGAGCAGGGTTTATTGCACTCAATGCTCTTTTCCTTGGCATGGATGTCTTCTTCATCTGTAAGGATAGCTACAGTCTGTCTAAAGGCAGCGAGACTGAAGTTTCACAGTTCATCAGAGCCAGAGCTGCACTTTGGAGCTCAGAGATGGACGCATGGAAGAAGATCCATGACTCCCTGTGTGAAGGTCAGAAGACATCAGAGGAACACCGAGCCGTCCTGGACAAGACATTTTATCCTAGGAGGTAGATAGAGATCAGAGATTAAAATGAAATATCCACTTGATCAAGTGAATGAACCGTGTGATCATCAGAATCAAACATCATTTAACATGATTCATTGCGTCCCTGTATATTAACTATCACATGGTCGGTATAAGTGTTGTCACTATGAAGCTTGTCTCAGAGCATAATGTTGATGTACCAGAAACAGATTTTTGTTGTGTAAGTGAACATCTTTTACGATAAAGCTGCAATATATTGCATTTTGTAATTATTCTATATGTATCTGATGAAAACATTTTTCTCTCTCATACCAAATAGAACTTAGTTTTTAGATGAACTTCTTTTTCTGTATTTGACACATAGTAGCCAATACATATTAGTAGTTGGATGGTTGTTGATTTGTCTGTGTGTTTGATTTATCTGCTAGTAAAAAAATGTTTGTACTAAACTTTACAGTCAATAAAGGGTATTCTTGCATCTCTTGTAAAATGTGGTTAATCAATGTAGGAAAGTTCTTCTCGGATAAAGAGGAGGTTTTTTCACATCAACAAGAGTTAGACGATTGCCAAATAGAAAGCTTCATCATCGGGGTACGGTGAAAAAATGGTGTGCTAATCCATCAAATAGATACTGAAATATTTCTCTGAGGACCATGAACCAAATGTTGTGCTGCAAACACATCTGAACTTCACTCTTGTTGGCAGTGTATACCCAGCTGGCAACATTTCAGATACAGACCAATAAAGGAATAAGCCAACAATCATTAACTTGCACAAGTCCAACGTCTGGCCACTGTACCTGGTGTTTATTCTCTTCTCTCATCCCATATGAGAACATTGTCCTACATTTATTCTGTGTGATTCAGAAGTAACATGGAGCAGGTCACAGACTATCTCTTCAGGTACAAAAACTACAACTTTCCCATCAAATATACAACCACAACGACAGAGTACATCGACTCACTGCAGAGCTTTGAAATACGAGATAGTGATATTTTCCTCGTCACCTATCCAAAGTCAGGTGAGTGTAACAAACCCCTCAGAGGTATAGCACTGTTTTTGCATTTATAGTTTTGCTCTGGCTGGAAACAGACTAACAGATCAGTGATTTTTCATGTTTGTCCCCCTACAGGAACCATATTTACTCAGCAGATCATCATCTCCATCTGTGAGTTAGCTGGAGGTCTGAATGAATACCCAAACAACTATGAGCAGATGCCGTGGCTGGAGTACCCGGAGGGTCGAGGAGATTACTCCCTACGACCCTCTCCACGACTCTTCTCCTCTCACCTCACCCCGGCTCTCATGCCTCCAGGACTGAAGGACAAGAAGGGAAAGGTCAGTATTTCTGGAGCATCAATCAATCCCACCAATAAAATAAGAGTTTAAGAAATGAAGTGAGAAAGTTCTACATTACAAATCTCAACATATTTGAGCACAAATCTGTTAAGTAGTGTGTGTAGCCAGATCCACCTGACCTGTACAGGTGTGTTTTGGACTTGTCAAAATAAATGGCGACTGTAAAATGTGCAGATTTATTTTACAACATAATCTCACTGACGTCGCAAGCTTTGAGGGAGCATGCAGTCTGGGACAACATTCACCTCTTGTTTTATTGCTGTTTGTTCTGATGTCAGATTATCTATGTGATGCGAAATCCAAAGGACAACATTGTCTCCTATTACCACTTCAGTTGTGTCATCGCCGACATAGAGACTCCCAAGAGCTTTGAGCATTTTCTTGAGAACTATTTGACAGGCAAAGGTGAGATACCTCAGAGTCCAGGTCATGATGACCAGATTAAGTATCTAAGTTTTTTAATAGAAAAAAGTCTGGATTGTGTTTGTATTGAAAGCACCTGCAGACACAGAGTGCTTGATTATGAAGATTTGCACCAACAATTTAATAATAAATACTGTTTCAAACTAAAAATATTTTTAAATGTTCTTTGTTGGTTTTATTTACAAGGTGCTGCGTATAATACAACAGACACTTCATTTAAACTCGTCATTCATTCATTTTTCCATGATACAGTTTTAGGATCATCCTGGTTTGACCACATCAGGGAGTGGCATTCAGTGAGAGACCAGTACAACATCCTCTTCCTGACCTATGAGGACATGATTTTGGTAAGATCTGTCCCAGCAGTTGTTCAGCATTTTTTAGTTGCCTGGACTGCAAAATGATGCCAGGAAAGAAGTGACAAAATTCTAGTGAATCTTTGAAAGTCTGTTTTCCTTTTAGGACCTGAAGACGGCCGTGACCAAGATCTGCAATTTCTTGGGTAAAAACCTGAGTGAAGCAGCCATTGAGCAAGTTGTAGAAAAATCTACTTTCAAGAACATGAAGAAAGACGTGAAAGCAAACTACGAGTTTCTGCCAGACACAAGGATGAAGGGAAACTTCATGCGTAAAGGTAACTTTGCAACATAACTGTAGCCACCTGCTCAGAAACACATGTACAGATTCAAGCTGTAGTTTTTGTTTCTTCATTACAGGTCAGCTCGGTGACTGGAAGAACATCTTTACTGCAGCTCAGAGTGAAAGAGTTGATCGACTCCTTCAGGAGAAACTC
This sequence comes from Sparidentex hasta, assembly GCA_030272975.1. Lineage (NCBI taxonomy): Eukaryota > Metazoa > Chordata > Actinopteri > Spariformes > Sparidae > Sparidentex > Sparidentex hasta. The sequence continues at coordinate 3,758 of JARJLU010010518.1, forward strand.
GGCGACATGTCTCTGAAGTTCATCTTTGAATAAGCACAATGTAATCAGTTAAGGTTACATTGTAAAGAATCATTTGTTTACTTCTTTTGAATATTGTAGTTTTAGTTCAGCATGTTCAGATGGTAACCAAGGCTTTATTAAACCACTTCAGACAAACAGGGTTTCTTAGACAAGAGCTCCACTTTGTGGTTGACATACAGCACAACCCTGACTGCAGCTGCTGATGTGTAAACTGTATCACCTTAAGCAGTCTGTATGATGAACTGATTTCTGACCCATGTTTAAACTTCTGTACAGAAAGGAATGAACACTCCTGAGCAAAAAACAGGAATAAACACAGCTGACCAAAGTGTTGTCTTCATCCAACAGTCAAATGTCCATCCTCAAGGAGACAAGGAGAGAGCGCACATTCTTGTTTTGTCACTGATAATTTTTTCCACTGTATGCATTTAAACTTCTAGCAGACCAGTTTGATCTGTACAAAACCAAAATAGTCTTTCTGGGCTCAGGACAAGTCCAACAAGAGAAACCACCACAGCAGGCTTCTAAAATATTCTCAAACATCTGTCACAGATGTTCGACTGAAGAAAGAGAAAGAGACATCCAGCCCTGATACTCTATGGAAAGAGAGAGCTGCGTGTTTTATTTCCTCTTTGGAAAAAAGAATGAGTGTGATGTTGGATTTCTATTCCAAAGTAACGGTTTAACTCAACATAATACAGTTCATGATTCATAATAAGGGTCATTAACTGATGTTTATTGTGTAATCCTTCTGTATTTCAACTTCACTCTTGTCGGCAATCTTCCAGATATGAACCTATGAAAGGAAAAAGCCAACAGTCATTAAGTTGCACAAGTTCACAGTCCATCCACTGTACCTGGTGTTGATGCTCTGCTCTCATCCTATATGAGAATATTCTCTCATTCCTTCTGTGTGATTCAGAAGTAACATGGAGCAGATCACAGACCATCTCGTTAGGTACAAAAACTACAACCTTCTCATCAAATACACAAAAAAATACAATGCATGAAACTCATGGTGGTCTTACAGAACAGTTAGACAATTGCAAAACAGGAAGTTTCATCATCAGGGTACAATGATGAAATGGTGTATTAATCCATCAAACAGATACTGAAATATTTCTCTGAGGACCATGAACAAAATATTGTGCTGCTAACACGGTTCAACTTCACTCTTGTTGGCAGTGTATACCCAGCTGGCAGTCTGTCAGATACAGACCGATAAAGGAATAAGCCAACAGTCATTAAATTACAGAAGTCCAAAGTCCAGCCACTGTACCTGCTGTTTATTCTCTTCTCTCATCCCATATGAGAACATTCTCCTGCTTTTTTTCTGTGTGATTCAGAGGCAGTATGGAGCAGGTCACGGACTATCTCTTCAGGCACAAAAACTACAACTTTCCTACCAAATTTGTAACTGCAGAGTACATCGACTCACTGCAGAGCTTTGAAATACGAGATAGTGACATATTCCTTGTCACCTATCCAAAGTCAGGTGAGTGTAACAAACCCCTCAGAGGTATAGCACTGTTTTTGCATTTATAGTTTTGCTCTGGCTGGAAACAGATTAACAGATCAGTGATGTTTCATGTTTGTCCCCCCACAGGAAGCATATGGACTCAACAGATCATCATCTCCATCTGTGAGTTAGCTGGAGGTCTCAATGAATATCCAAACAACTATGAGCAGATGCCGTGGCTGGAGTACCTGGAGGGTCGAGAAGATTACTCCCTACGACCCTCTCCACGACTCTTCTCCTCTCACCTCACCCCGGCTCTCATGCCTCCAGGACTGAAGGACAAGAAGGGAAAGGTCAGTATTTATGGATGATCCATCAATCCTGCCAATAAAATAAGAGTTTAAGAAATAAAGTGAGAAAGTTCTACATTATAAATCTCAACAAATTTGAGCACAAATCTGTGGAAATCTGAGTAGTGTGTATTTGGCTAGATCCACCTGACTTGACAGGTGTGGCATATCAAAAGGGCTGATTAAATAACATGGTTATTGCACAGGTGTGTTTTGGACTTGTCAAAATAAATGGCGATTATAAAATGCACAGATTTATTTTACAACATAATCTCACTGACATTGCAAGTTTTAAGGGAGCGTGCAATCTGGGACAACCTTCACCTCTGGTTTGATTGCTGTTTGTTCTGATGTCAGATTATCTACGTGATGCGAAATCCAAAGGACAACATTGTCTCCTATTACCATTTCAGTGGTGTCATGGCCGACATAGAGACTCCCAAGAGCTTTGAGCAGTTCCTTGAGAACTATTTGACAGGCAAAGGAGAGATACCTCAGAGTCCAGGTCATGATGACCAGATTCAGTAAGAAAACCATCTGATTATGAAAGCATTTTTCTTTTTAATGCAAGAAAGTCTGGCTTGTGTTTCTGTTGAAAGCACCTGCAGACAGAGCGCTTGATTATGAAGATTTGCATCAACAATTTAATGATAAAAACAGTGCTTGTATTTACAAGGGGTTTAATATATGCTACAGACACTTCATTTAAACTCATGCATTCATTTATCCATGATACAGTTTTAGGATCATCCTGGTTTGACCACATCAGGGAGTGGCATTCAGTGAGAGACCAGTACAACATCCTCTTTCTGACCTATGAGGACATGATATTGGTAAGATCTGTCAAAGCAGTTGTTCAGCTTTTTTCATGTTGCTTGGACTGCAAAATGATGCTGGGAAAGAAGTGATGAAATCTATTAAATCTATGAAAGTCTGTTTTCCTTTTAGGACCTGAAGACGGCCGTGTCCAAGATCTGCACTTTCTTGGGTAAAAACCTGAGTGAAGCAGCCATTGATCAAGTTGTAGAAAAATCTACCTTCAAGAACATGAAGAAAGACGAAAAAGCAAACTACAAGTTTCTGCCAGAAACAAAGATGAAGGGTGACTTCATGCGTAAAGGTAACTTTGTAACATAATTGTAGCCACCTGCTCAGAAACACATGTACAGATTCAAGCTGTAGTTTTTGTTTCTTCATTACAGGTCAGATCGGCGACTGGAAGAACATCTTTACTGCAGCTCAGAGTGAAAGAGTTGATCGACTCCTTCAGGAGAAACTCGGCGACATGTCTCTGAAGCTCATCTTTGAATAAGCACAATGTAATCAGTAGCAGAGGTTGAATAGTAATAGATCACATGAGGATTTTGTTATGAAGCAAAAGAAAAAAGGTGTAGATTACATTTCAAAAATATGCGATTAAATTATGGTTACATTGTAAAGAATCACTTGTTTACGTCTTTTAAATTTTGCCGTTTTGATTAAAAATGTTTTGATGGTAACCAAGGCTCTATTAAACGGCTTCAGACAAACAGGGTTTCTTAGACAAGAGCTCCACTTTGTGGTTGACATACAACACAACCCTGACTGCAGCTGCTAATGTGTAAACTGTATCACTTTAAGCAGCCTGTATGATGAAATGATTTCTGACCCATGTTTGAACTTCTGTAGAGAAAGAAATGAACACTCCTGAGCAAAAAACAGGAATAAACACAGCTGACCAAAGTGTTGTCTTCATCCAACAGTCAAATGTCCATCCTCAAGGAGAGAGCGCACACTCTTGTTTTGTCACTGATAATTTTTTCCGCTGTATGCATTTAAATTTCTAGGAGACCAGTTTGATGTGTACAAAACCAAATAAGTCTTGCTGGGCTCAGGACAAGTCCAACAAGAGAAACCACCACAGCAGGCTTCTAAAATATTCTCAAATATCTATCACAGATGTTCAACTTAACATCAGAAAGAGACATCCAGCCCTGATACTCTATGGAAAGAGAGAGCAGTGTGTTTTATTTCCTCTTTGGACAAAGAATGAGTGTGATGTTGGATTCCTATTCCAAAGTAATGGTTTAACACAACATAATACAGTTCATGATTCATAGTTAGGGTCATTAACTGATGTTTATCGTGTAACCCTTCTGTTTTTTATTTGTGGTATTTCAACTTCACTCTTGTTGGCAGTCTTCCAGGTATGAATCTATGACAGGAAAAAGCCAACAGTCATTAACTTGCACAAGTGCAGAGTCCATCCATTGTGCCTGGTGTTGACATTCTTCTCTCATTTCACGTGAGAACGTTCTCTCAGTCCTTCTTTGTGATTTAGAACTAACATGGAGCAGATCACAGACCATCTTGTTAGGTACAAAAACTACAACTTTCCCATCAAATACACAACTGCAGAGTACATCGACTCACTACAGAGCTTTGAAATTCGAGACAGTGACATATTCCTCGTCACCTATCCAAAGTCAGGTGAGTGTGTCAGACTCTTCAGAGGTATAGTGCTATTTTTGTGTGATCAGTGATGTTCCATAACTTAACGTCCTTACCCCAACAGGGAGCATATGGACTCAGCAGATCATCATCTCCATCTGTGAGTTAGCTGGAGGTCTGAATGAATATCCAAACAACTTTGAGCAGATGCCGTGGCTGGAGTACCTGGCTGGTCGAGAAGATTACTCTCTGCGACCCTCTCCGCGACTCTTCTCCTCTCACCTCACTCCGGCTCTCATGCCTGCAGGACTGAAGGACAAGAAGGGAAAGGTCAGTATTCATGGAGCATCAATCAATCGTGCCGGGTAAATAAAAGCTAAATGACTACTCTGAATGTTGCATAGTTGTGTATAACTGTACTACTCATCATTTTTTTAAAATGAATTGACTGATTGCTTCAGCTGTGAGATGAGAAACAAAGTGATTACAGTGATGAAAAATTACAGACATGACAGATTTACACATGATAAAGATTCTAGACGACCTCTGCGACCGTTACAAATTACTAGACGTCCCCAAGTAATACTAGTCCAGTGTGAATATGGCTGAAGCAATACATTTATATCACTAGCAGAACCAGACTTCCATATTTGATATGTGCCTGAGGTTTAAATCAAAGCTTCATCAAATAGTGAAAAATCTGGTTTCTGCTCTGGATTGATTGTTGTCTGTTTTGATGTCAGATTATTTATGTGATGCGGAATCCAAAGGACAACATCGTCTCTTTTTACCACTTCAGTAATGTCTGGGCCGACATTGAGACGCCGAAGAGCTTTGAGCAGTTTCTTGAGGACTTTCTGATGGGCAAAGGTGAGATACCTCAGAGTCTGGGTAATGATGACCAGTCCAGGTTAAATGATAACTACATGACCATAAAGAGAGAGAATCTTGTTTTAAAACAAAAGTCTGTATTGTGTTTGTGTTGAAAGTACCTGCAGATACAGAGCAAATGATTCTGAACATTTTCATCAACAATGATGTAAACAGTTCAAAATTTGAAATCTTACAATCTTCTTTTGTCCACGTATTTAGACATGTTGGTTCCTTCAATGCTGAATGATCAAGGCATCATTGTAGTATTTGTAGTGTTTCTGTAGATTTGGCAACTCTCCAGAAACATAAGTGTGTAGAAGTGATACATTAATTATTTGTCGTCAGTACAACTTTCAGCTATTCAACCATGTTGTATTTGCAAGCTCTTAGGATTAATATATTCAACAGACACTTCATTTACACTCACTCATTCATTTTTCCACGATACAGTTGTAACAACATCCTGGTTTGACCACATCAGGGAGTGGCATTCAATGAGAGACCAGTACAACATCCTCTTCCTGACCTATGAGGACATGATATTGGTAAGATTTGGCCCCACACATGGACTGCAAAATGATGTGGGAAGGGAAGGGAAGTGACAAATTCGGTTAAATCCATTAAATTCTGTTTTCCTTGTAGGACCTGAAGGCGGCCGTGACCAAGATCTGCACTTTCTTGGGTAAAAACCTGAGTGAAGCAGCCATTGATCAAGTTGTAGAAAAATCTACATTCAAGAACATGAAGAAAGACGTGAAAGCAAACTATGAGTTCCTACCAGAAACAAATGTGAAGGGAAACTTCATGCGTAAAGGTAACTTTGCAACATAACTGTAGCCACCTGCTCAGAAACACATGTACAGATACAAGCTGTAGTTTTTGTTTCTTCATTACAGGTCAGATCGGCGACTGGAAGAACATCTTTACTGCAGCTCAGAGTGAAAGAGTTGATCGACTCCTTCAGGAGAGACTTGGCGACATGTCTCTGAAGTTCATCTTTGAATAAGCACAATGTAATCAGTGGCAGAGGATGAATACTAACAGATTACATGACATCAGGATTTGTTATGACACAAAAAAAGATTACAGATTACATGTGAAAAATGTGTGAATAAATGATGGCTACATTGTAAAGAATCACTTGTTTACATCTTTTGAATATCACAGTTTTAATTAAAAATGTTTAAATGGTAATCAATGCTTTATTGACAAACAGGGTTCCTTAGACAAGTGAACCACTTTGTAGTTGACCTATACAACATAACCCTGACTACAGCTGCTAATGTGTGAATTGCAACACTTTAACACTTTGGCCCTCCTAAAAACTTAGGAGGGCCAAATAGGATAAATATAAAGACAGCTTAAATGCTTCCAAGTTGTGGTTTTTCAGTGCCTCATTTTTCAAATCTATTCTACTAAAAACCCAGATATTTGTGTTGATGTTTAATATTGTGTAAAATATGGGGCTCTCTGTGCACATCATTTTGGCTAATCCTTTTCAACAGATGCACTAAAATTAGCTAATAAAAAACTAAATTATCAGCAGACAATAACCAATAGACTCCTCTGCACCCCACACAGACTATTCTCTTCAACCAAAGTCTGCTCACATGACTAGTCAATACTACTGAGACTACAACAAACAACATAAACCAGAACATTTGCAACTATTTATTGTTATTCATACGATTCTGTGCCCATATACAAATGTTTGTACAGATAATACTACTACCAGTCATAATAGTAATGATAATGATTGTGATGATATAGAATTCTACAATATTTACATGCAACTCTGTAAATGTTTGTAATATGTAAGTAGATGACACAATGAATGAGAGCACGGTGAGGAGACGTGAAGAAGAAGACGACTGCGAATATTGCTTGTTCGCGTCAATGGGCTTTTATTTTGGTACTTCTGGTGCGAGGCAGTGTGAATTTGCATATTAAAAATATTTAGTTTCACCCATGACATTTAGATTTATCATTTAACCTTTAGATTTTGATTTAACATTTAGATTGAACATTTAACATTTAGATTTACATTTAAGATTTAGATTTGACATTTAAAATGTATATTTAAATTTAACATTGAGATTTAGATTTAACATTTAGATTTAACATTTAACATTTAGATTCAACATTTGGATTTAAATTTAACATTTATATCTAAATTTCACATTTAGATTTAATATTTAACATTTAGATTTAAATTTCACATTTAGATGTAGATTTAACATTGAGATTTATATTTAACATTTAGATTAAATTTTATATTTAGATTTAAATTTAACATTTAGATTTAGATTATCATGTTAAATGTTAAATCTAAATCTAAATGTTAAACATTTAACATTTAGATTAGATTTATATTTTACATTTAATCTTTAGATTTAGATTTCACATTTAGATATAGATTCAACATTTATCATTTAGATTTAACATTTAGATTTAAATGTAACATTTAGATTTAGATTTATCATGTTAAATATTAAATCTAAATGTTAAACATTTAACATTTAGATTTAGATTTAACATTGAGATTTATATTTAACATTTAGATTAAATTTCATATTTAGATTTATATTTTACATTTAATCTTTAGATTTAACATTTAGATTTAAATTTCACATTTAGATATAGATTTAACATTTATCATTTAGATTTAACATTTAGATTTAAATTTAACATTTAGATTTAGATTTATCATGTTAAATATTAAATCTAAATGTTAAACATATAACATTTAGATTTAGATTTAACATTTATATCTAAATTTCACATTTAGATTTAGATTTAACATTGAGATTTATATTTAACATTTAGATTAAATTTCATATTTAGATTTATATGTTACATTTAATCTTTAGATTTAGATCTAATATTTAACATTTAGATTTAAATTTCACATTTAGATATAGATTTAACATTTAGCATTTAGATTTAACATTAAGATTTAAATTTAACATTTAGATTTATCATGTTAAATGTTAAATCTAAATCTAAATGTTAAATGTTTAACATTTAGATTTAGATTTAACATTTATATTCACATTTAACATTTAGATTTAAATTTAACATTTAGATTTAGATTTATCATGTTAAATGTTAAATCTAAATCTAAACGTTAAACATTTAACGTTTAGATTTCATATTTAACATTTAACATGATTGTAAGGACTGGCAGGGTGGTGGCTCAGGAAGGCAAAGCATCCGATGGCCTCGGATATCTCAGATATCGGTCAGGCAGCAGAGCAGGGTTCATTGCACTCAGTGCTATTTTCCTTGGCATGGATGTCTTCTTCATTTGTAAGGATGGCTACAGTCTGTCTAAAGGCAGCGAGACTGAAGTGTCACAGTTCATCACAGCCAGAGCTGCACTTTGGAGCTCAGAGATGGACTCATGGAAGAAGATCCACGACTCCCTGTGTGAAGATCAGAAGATATCAGAGGAACACCGAGCCGTCCTGGACAAGACATTTTATCCGAGGAGTTAGATAGAGAGCAGAGGAAAAAAATTAAATACCCATTCATTGATCAAGTGAATGAAAATGAAATAAAAGGCTTTGTGAATAAATGATCATCAGAATCACATTTAATCACAGGTAACATCATTTAAATCTATCTTTGAGGAATTCTTAATCAGCTGTATTTCTAATGACAAACCTGTGTCTCTGTATATTAACTACCACATGGGCAGTATGAGTGTTGTCACTATGAAGCTTGTCTCAAAACATGATGTCTATGTACTATTCAGAAACAGATTCTTTGTTGAGTAAGTGAACACCTTTTACTATAAAGCTGCAATGTGTTGCATTTTGTAATTATTCTATAAATATTTGACTATATTAAAACATTTTTCGGTCTCACTACAAATAGAACTAAGTTTTTAGATTTTGATGTATATTAGTACTTGGATGGTTGTTGATTTGTTTCAAACAATGTGGAATTGTGTTTTCCAAATTGGTAGTGTCATTAGAGGTACCTGCTTTACCTTCATCTTTGGAAAGTCATATTTTTGTAATGTTGTAATTTTGCAATGTGGCTGTATCACTGTTTTTAGTTATCTTACAACCTTAATATTTCACTTCTTTATTTTTTTCTGTTGGTTGTTATTTTTTTACAAGGAAAGACCATTTGACTTCATTTACATGATATCAATAAAAACTTTACAATCAATAAAGAGGATTCTTCCATCTCTTGTAAAATGTGGTTCATCAATTTAGGATCTTCTCAGACAAAGAGGAGGTTTTTTACATCAACAAGTGTTAGACAATTGCCAAATAGAAAGCTTTATCATCGGGGTACGGTGATAAAACAGTGTGCTAATCCATCAGATACTGAAATATTTCTCTCAGGACCATGAACAAAATGTTATGTTGCTAACACGGCAAAATGTTATGCTGCCAACTCTTGTTGGCAGTGTATACCCAGCTGGCAGTATGTCAGATATAGACCTATAAAGGAATAAGCCAACAGTCATTAACTTGCACATGTCCAAAGTCCGGCCACTGTACCTGGTGATTATCCTGTTCTCTCATCCCAAATGAGAACATTCTGCTACTTTTTAATGTGTGATTCAGAGGTAACATGGAGCAGGTCACAGACTAAGGTTCTGAGAAGGTTCTACATTACGAATCTCAGCAAATTTGAGGACAAATCTGTTAAGTAGTGTGTGTAGCCAGATCCACCTGATCTGTACAGGTGTGTTTTGGACTTGTCAAAATAAATGGCGACTATAAAATGTGGAGTTTTATTTTACAACATAATCACACTGGTATTGCAAGCTTTGAGGGAGCATGCAATCTGGGACAACCCTCACCTCTGGTCTGATTGCTGTGTGTTCTGATGTCAGATTATCTACGTGATGCAAAATCCAAAGGAAAACATTGTCTCCTATTACCACTTCAGTGGTGTCATGGCCGACATAGAGACTCCCAAGAGCTTTGAGCAGTTCCTTGAGAACTATTTGACAGGCAAAGCTAAGATACCTCAAGAGTCCAGGTCATGATGATCAGATTAAGTATGTACATTTTTTTAATGCAAAAAAGTATGGATTGTGTTTGTGTTGAAAGCACCTGCGGACACGGAGTGCTTGATTATGAAGATTTGCGTCAACAATTTGATAATAAAAACTGTATAAAACTAAATATATTTTAAAATCTTCCTTGTTGGTTACAAGGTGCTGGGTTTAATATATGCAACATGCACTTCATTTAAATTCGTCATTCATTAATTTTTCCATGATACAATTTTGGGTTCATCCACATCAGGGAGTGGCATTCAGTGAGAGATCAGTACAACATCCTCTTCCTGACCTATGAGGACATGATTTTGGTAAGATCTGTCCCAACAATTGTTCAGCATTTTTTATGTTGCCTGGACTGCAAAATGATGCCAGGAAAGAAGTGACAAATTCTATTAAATCTATGAAAGTATGTTTTCCTTTTATGACCTTAAGACGCTCATGACCAATATCTGCACTTTCTTGGGTAAAAACCTGAGTGAAGCAGCCATTGAGCAAGTTGTAGAAAAATCTACTTTCAAGAACATGAAGAAAGACGTGATAGCAAACTACAGTTTGATGTGTACAAAACCAAAAAGGTCTTGCTGGGCTCAGGACAAGTCCAACAAGAGAAACCACCACATCAGGCTTCTAAAATATTCTCAAATATCTGTCACAGATGTTCGACTTAACACTAGAAAGAGACATCCAGCCCTGATACTCTATGGAAAGAGAGAGCAGTGTTTTTTATTTCCTCTTTGGACAAAGAATGAGTGTGATGTTGGATTTCTATCCCAAAGTAATGGTTTAACACAACATAATACAGTCCATGATTCATAGTTAGGGTCATTGACCGATGTTTATTGTGTAATCCTTCTGTTTTGTTTTGTTTTTTAACACCAACACTTTTTTTTTTTTTTTATCTTCACTCTTGTTGGCAGTTAAAGGATAAATCCAACAGTCATTAACTTGCACAAGTGCAGAGTCCATCCACTGTACCTGGTGCTGACGCTCTGCTCTCATCCTATATTAGAAGGTACTCTCATTCCTTCTGTGTGATTCAGAAGTAACATGGAGCAGATCACAGACCATCTCGTTAGGTACAAAAACTACAACTTTCCCATCAAATACACAACTGCAGAGTACATCGACTCACTACAGAGCTTTGAAATTCGAGACAGTGACATATTCCTCGTCACCTATCCAAAGTCAGGTGAGTGTGTCAGACTCTTCAGAGGTATAGTGCTATTTTTGTGTGATCAGTGATGTTCCATAACTTAACGTCCTTACCCCAACAGGGAGCATATGGACTCAGCAGATCATCATCTCCATCTGTGAGTTAGCTGGAGGTCTGAATGAATATCCAAACAACTTTGAGCAGATGCCGTGGCTGGAGTACCTGGCTGATCGAGAAGATTACTCCCTACGACCCTCTCCGCGACTCTTCTCCTCTCATCTCACCCCGGCTCTCATGCCTGCAGGACTGAGGAACAAGAAGGGAAAGGTCAGTATTTATGAAGCATCAATCAATCCGACCTGGTAAATAAAAGTTAAATGATGAATCTCAATGTTGCATAGTTGCATGTAAATGTATTACAGATCATTTCTTTGGATGAACTGACTGCTTCAGCTGCAAGGTGAAAAAAAAAGTGATACAATTTACAGACATGACAGATTTGCAGGTGACAAAGATTCTAGACGACTTCTACGACCGTTACAAATTACTAGACGTCCCCAAGTAATACTTGTCCAGTGTGAATATGGCTGAAGCATTACATTTATATCACTAGCAGAAACAGACTTCCATTTTAAATTTGTGTCTTGGCTTTAAATCAAAGCTTCATTAAAAGTGAAAAATCTGGTTTCTGCTCTGGACTGATTGTCTGTCTGACGTCTGTTTATTTAACAGATTATTTATGTGATGCGGAATCCAAAGGACGACATCGTCTCCTTTTACCACTTCAGTAATGTCTGGGTCGACATTGAGACGCCGAAGAGCTTTGAGCAGTTTTTTGAGGACTTTTTGACAGGCAAAGGTGAGATACCTCAGAGTCTGGGTAATGATGACCAGTCGAGGTTAAATGATAACAACATGACCATAAAGAGAGAGAATGTTTAACCTTGTTTAAAAATAGAAGTCTGCATTAAACTCATTCATTCATTTTTCCATAATAAAGTTTTTGCATCATCCTGGTTTGACCACATCAGGGAGTGGCATTCAATGAGAGACCAGTGCAACATCCTCTTCCTTACCTATGAGGACATGATTTTGGTAAGATCTGTCCCCACAGCTGGACTGCAAAATGATGCTGGTAAAGAAGTGACAAATCCAAAGAAATCCATTAAATTCTGTTTTCCTTTTAGGACCTGAAGACGGCCGTGACCAAGATCTGCACGTTCTTGGGTAAAAACCTGAGTGAAGCAGCCATTGAGCAAGTTGTAGAAAAATCTACTTTCAAGAACATGAAGAAAGACGTGAAAGCAAACTACGAGTTCATGCCAGAAACACATGTGAAGGGAAACTTCATGCGTAAAGGTAACTTTGCAACATAACTGTAGCCACCTGCTCAGAAACACATGTACAGATTCAAGCTGTAGTTTTTGTTTCTTCATTACAGGTCAGATCGGCGACTGGAAGAACATCTTTACTGCAGCTCAGAGTGAAAGAGTTGATCGACTCCTTCAGGAGAAACTCGGCGACATGTCTCTGAAGTTCATCTTTGAATAAGCAGAGCAGCAACAACTTCCTCAAAACAAACACAGAAATGAAGTGTTTCAAATTGCAAATGTTTTGGGGTGTTTCAAGAGAAAAAATAATTTTTTTGAACGGAATATTTGTGACTGCATCCATATTTTTAGAATAAGCTGCTGTATTTCTGCAAAGTGTGATTTAAATTTAATCCCAAAGTATTGCGATTCAGTGACGTTTTTCGTTTGTATTCATTAACTGACTGCATTTCACCATAATCACACACAACTCCGTCTGCAGCTGCTAATGTGTAAGCTGCATAAAGCATCTTTCACAATGAAATGATTTGCAACCCATGTTCGGACTTCTGTACCATGAAGAAATGAACAATCCTGAGTGAAAACAAAACAAGACGAAAGTCAGTTGGCCAATCTGTTGTCTTTATTGAATGTCAAAGGAATTAAATTGTTTATGTATGTTGAAGGCTGCTTCGGTCTCCGGGACAGACTCCACACTTCAGTTCTCTTCGTCTAGAAGAGAAAGCATAATAGAAAACAGGATTTAGATATTTAAAAAAGGAGAATTAATCTGATAGCTCATCAGAACTGAATCTCACCCTCTTCCTCCTCATCCTCCTCATCCTCCTCCTCTTCCTCCTCTTCATCGGAGCTGAAGGTTCCATCAGGCAGGCTGTACACCCGGATCACTTGCTGTTGAACAAATAAAAGTAGCATCGACCCATTAGCTTCACATTTCACACCTGTGTCTAAAAACAGGAAGTCTTCACGAATCTCTGCTGCACTGAGCAGGAGCAGAAACAGCGACGGCTCACCTTGTTGGGGTCCTTGAGGATCAGGTACTTGCCCTCGTCCAGCTTGCGGCAGATGTCGATGACGCAGCGGAGGATTCCCCAGGCGTTCTCCATGCTCAGGTTGATCTGGCTGGCGAACTCGTTGGGTTTGAACTGCTGGGTGCCCAGGATGACGTGACGAGCAGAGTCCTTCACGTGGTACCGAGACACGTACCTGTCCGACAAAGTGATTCAGACAATGGTTAAAACTGCTTTTTGTTACCGTTGAGGTGAGTATCTCAGCATATGTTCAAACTAACTTCTTTTATTTCAACAAATATTTTTGGGATTCCTCTTTGTACCACTAGAGGGAGCCTGTGTACCACCAGCAGTGACGCAGTACACTGCAAACTTTTTTTACAAGGTGGACCTGTTGCTAAAGCTAAATGCCAAGACAATGTTCTGGCCTCCATCTGCAGAATCCCTTGTGCGGGTTCCTCACCCTAGTTTGAGGTACTCTGATCCAGCCAACATGGCGCAGCAGGTCCAGCGGGCCAGTTTGTAGCTGTTGTTCTTCAGCTCGGTGGCGAGGACGGCTCCTCTCTGAGAGTCCAGCTTCTGACGCCAGTCCACTCCGTTACAATACTGACGACAGACAGAGCAACAACAGATTTTCAACAAATCAGTAACACTTTAACTGGCACTTAAGTTAAAGGGTATGAAGATAAAAAGAACATTTGAATACAGATTGTGTTTTCAGGCCTGGTAATATTATATTTTTTTCTCTTACCCTGGAGTCCCACTCGTTCAGGGTCTTGACGTTAATGAAGGACACTTCTCCGTTGGCACCGGTCATCACTCCATCGTGCTCACAGCGGACGATCAGATCAATGTCTTCCCCAAGCTTCCAGTGACGGTATCTGAAATGCAAAAACAAGCCGTGAGCCTCAGAGGAAGCTGACTTACGGATGTCATGATGACACTAGAATTGACTGAGGTGACAGTAAACTAACCAGCAGGGTTCAGAGTCTCACCTATAGGCTACAGATGCCACCTCACTCTTGTCCATGTCCTCCTCCACAAATGGGTTGGGGTTAGGAAACTTGTGCCGCTCTCCACCCTGAACGAAGGAAAATAAAATGCCATTAAATAAACACACATGTAAGGTCTCAGTGATCCACACCTTCATGTCTAAAGGCAAAGGAGGTGTAGAGGTTTGCATCATGCGCCTCCTTACCATGCGTAAACACTGCTGGCTGAAGTTGTGGTTGATGTACGTGGCCTCCATCGCCAGGTTACGAGGAGAGTTGAAGGAGTTGCCTTCATCCTGCGGGGGCTCGTTGGCGGTCTCGCTCACAGTTAGCAAATCTGAAAGGAGCCATTACAGATGTTAGAGCAGCATAGCAGGGAGTTAATATGTAACACAGCGTCATACAGAACATTCAGTCACCTCAAAAGGTACCTGAACAACAACAACAAAGACAAGTTGATCTCTCAAAAACTCACCAAAGTCAGAGTTGTCCCTCTTATCAAAGAACAGCTTGTTGCCGACTCTCTGCACGATGATGTCCCAGGAGTTGACTGAGCGCGTGCAGCACATCAAGGTGGCCAAAATGGCATCAGTGGCAAACACATTCCCCTGAGTCTTAGCCAGCTGTAAATACAACACAAGACACCCGTTAATACACAGAAAGACTCAAACACACGTCTGACCGTTCCTGATGCGTTTCGCTCATTGTGTGAATGAATGACCTTGCGGATGACGGGGTCGTCAGTGGTCGTGACGGTGTGGAAGATCCTCTTGATGCTTTTGAGCTGCTTCTCATTGCGGGTGGTGATCCGGTCGAAAGCTTTATCATAGTACTCCAGAGCTCCGCAGCACTCACTGCAGGACACAGGAAACAGATACTCGTCACTTTCTGTGTTTCCCCCGATTAACAATCGCTGACATGCAGCAGGTGTGTTTCACTCACATGTCAACAGGGTCAGCCACCTCCATGTATCTCATCTTCATCAGTCTGGGGAAGTCCATTTCCTCCTTCACCTCCCAGTCGCTCCGAACCTCCACTGATGAGTCTCTTGGCTTCAGCTGAGCCTTGAACAACAAGGACATCATGAGGGACGGAGGAACTCTTCCCCAAAACCCTCAATACAACTTCTTTCACAGGCGATCATTAAAGATTCATGCATGTCCTGTAGAACTGCGGTGATCAATATATTAGTCTCCATCTACTTTAATAATCAAACAATAAAGTCAAAATTCTCTCAATTACAGCTTCACAAATGTAAATATGTTCTGGTTTCCTTTCTCCTCTAATCAACTACTAGAAATAAACAAGTCGAGACCTGGGATTTCTGGTCCCACTTCTGACGGACACCAAACTGCTTTTGGAATTTCTTCTGCAGTCTCATACGATCCCTGAAAAGACACAAACACGAGGTTAAACCGAAGCCTTTGCAACACGATCAGTCATCCACACAGAATGTGCAGATTTGATCTCGTCTTAGGATTCTTCTTCCCTTGTGCTGAGTCACGGGAAGTCGTCTGAAAGTTGCGACAGAGTCTCACCTCTCCTTCTGCTTGGCGCTCTTCGGCAGCGTCTGCATGTTGAACTGAGTCAGGTTCCTGCGGTCCTTGTCCCTGCGCAGGTTCCTCTGTTCAAACAAACATGTTATTAGTTAAAATAAAACATAAAGGCACATAAAACCTTAAAATCAACTGACACACGAGTTGAAGGAGAGCATTAAGCATGCTTGTCGTACCTGAGCAAACCTCATGCGGTTCCTCTGGTAGGCCGTCTTCTGCGTCTTGGCGGTGTCCACCAGCTGGAAGCTCGTCTCATCCTCCTCATGAAAGTAGGCGTACTGACTGCCGCCTCCAAACTGAGAGGAATACTTATCTGAAGACAAAATAATCACAGAACTGCATCAGAATGCATCTTGAAACAATACAATAATCAGTGTTTCTTTTCTTTAACCAACTGACAGCTGAGAAAGGCAGATGTTGCATATGTGGATGGACAGCTGTCTTACTCACTTGTGTATCTCTTGTCTTGATAAGTCGCTCCAGTCCAGTCAGCAACCTGACAGAGAAAACATACAGCATGAAGAAAAAAAACTGTGGCAAAAAACTGACGACCACTTGGTTCTTCCAGTTCATACATGTATGAGGAGGTCATGTCTGAAACACAAACCTTTCCCAGGCGGTCTCCTTTGCTGAAAGGCTGGTAGGGCATGTCTTTAAACTTCTCTGGGACCGCACACGGACCCCATCCGGATGGGTTGTCCTGGATCACGGGAGCGTTGAACTTGGCCATGGTCTGAAGTCAGAGTGGAGAAGACTTCAGTCACCATACAGTTACATAAAAGTATGTCCAGACTGTCAATAATACATGATATACATCTTTTTTGACATCTACAGGGTCTCAGCCTGAAGAGCAGCACTGATTTCTCCAGCAATGCACTAAAACAAATAGGCACTGATCAGCTTGCGCAGTGGGCTAGTCATCATCGACCCCGAGTCTCCAACAACAAGACTAACACACTGAAACCTGGACATGATCATGTTATATTGGTGCTAAACAGATACAATTAGTCAATCTTGACATCTGAAGTTGAAGTCTGAAGAAGATCTTTATTAGCTTGATGACTCTACTGTCTGCAGTATAGTTGTTTCTTAATAGGGAATTCTATGAATCCACCAGTGAAGCACTGGTTAACATTGACTTAACTACTGGAAGTTATAACAAAAGGAATCATTGTTTTCCGTGGAATATAAGCAGCTATGTGGAATTAATGGATGCCGAATTATTCTCACTGACACGCCAGTTTAAATCAGTGTATAAATTGATGGATGGGACTTTTATTTAGAAAATGAACGCTTCGGATTTTAAAAATTAACGCTTTGTACTAATCCGTAAAAAGCCTGCTATCAGAAGGGACAGAACTCCATTAAGATTACACTGAATTAACAGATGTTACATTGGTGTCTGACGCCATTAACGAGTTTACACTGACTGTGTGTGTTGCTCTGTCAGAAGAGGTGGTCGGTGAACAAGCTGATCACCAACACGTCGATATATTTGTAGGTTTTATACAACATCTGGCACCCCTGGCTAACGTTAGCATGGTGTTACCTTCACTTGTCAGGTCACATGCTAACAGATCGGGCTGATATACGAATCATCTCGACTGTAATACGAAACAGATCAATTACGGATGTGTGATGTCAAAAAAAGAGATCGGAGCTTTTTTCTGGGTCTTCCTGGGTGATATGTGTGCCGGTCTGACTCAGTTAGCTAACGGTGGCTAATGCTTACGCTAGTCATCTTGCCAGGTGGCCGCGCTAGCAAAGCTAAGCTAACTGGGTGGACCGCTACAATCGTCTTGACGGGATCCTCCGCGATTTAGCAACAGTCACGACTAGAAACGGCCTCTTCTCCCGCGTCTGGACATATTTTGCTGCGATCTTACCGTGTGTGATGTGACACTATCAGGCCTTTTAATCCAACCGGTCCTTTAACGGTGCAAATCCCCGACAGAGCGCCGGTGTGAAAGGAAGTGGTGGGCTGCCGTAAAGCGGAAACTGGTTCCTGTCGTATTACGAGTACAGCTGTCGTAACGTCAAACATGCAGCCCCCACTAATGGCTAATGAGCGCTATGTGGCTAAAGAGAGCTAACTTGTTTCTTATAAACATATGATTATACATACAAATGAAAGTATGTATAAACAAATATAATATAAATACATATATTGCTTATATTCGTGAATTAACTCATAACAGTCGTGCTTTGTAAGTGTGTATTTTGAAAGGATTTGCCGGAAGTGCTTGTATGTAATTATCCGTAACTTTGAGATTTTAATTCACGTAAGGCTTAAAAACAAACATATTCCACAAATATATTAGAATTACATTTAAGTTATTTGTACGGACAGGAAAGACAAAGAATAAAAACTGTTGAACTGTTGCTAAATAAACTGAATGGATCAGAAATTTCTAAATAATTTGTCATCTTACGCAAAATATGTTTTTTGCGTCTTAACTTTTTTGCGTCTTAACTAATTGTCAGATACGTTTAAAAATATTAAAGAAGGGCAACTAATTTTACTGGTTAAAACTGTCAAAATAAATGAAACATGAGCCAGAAGTCTTCAGATCCTATCCTATAATACAGTGACAGCGAGAGCCCTTTACAACTATTTAAACTGATAACAGCATAATGACACAATAATAATAAATATTCGTATTAACATGCAAAGTTGTAGTTTCACGATCACTAGAAACCAAAGAGAGAACAGAGAATTATCGTTTTAAAGACACACGTTATTTCACCTCTGGGTCAAATGGATTTTGTTTTATTTTGAAAGAATTGAACGAAAGTGCTCCAATGCCATCATGTCTAGCTTGACGTCCTCTGTCAAGGTAATTCCTCATAGTGACCACAAGAGGGCGACAAACACTGATGTTTCTACAGCAGCAGCAAGGCAGAACCGTTTATATAATAATTAATAATAATACAATATAATAATTGATATAATAACAATTAATACAATGATAAAAACTTGATAATAAAAAAGTTTCACTGCACGAGACAAAATCTGTAAATGAAAAAAATATAATAAATACCAAAAAATACCAAACTTCTGAAAAAAGCCTAGCAAAGTTTACACATATAAAATCCACATATCTAGAACATATCTATAGATTTTTATAATTCATAGTCTTTTGTTTTCATTCTTATTTTTACTCTTATTATTTACATTACTACTATTGTTGTTTGCAGCCTTATGAGTTCATGTCATTCATCTATTTCAAGCATTCCTATTTCAGGTTTTATATAGAAAAATTGTGGCAAGGATACAAAAAAAAATACTCCCCGACACAAACTGGGAATAAAAACATTTCTTATTGAATCTCTTAAACAACATGAACAGGTTGTTTATGACGGACGAATGTGGATTTCTTCACGTTCACATTGTTAAAATTAGAGAAAAGTGTCTTAAATTAATCTTCATGTTATTAAATCTTCTTTGTTTTCCTTCCACTTGATTTGCACATGAGAAACATAATTCCAGCTGCATTCATTCAACCACTAATGCATTTTAATTTGCCTTCTGAATGCCACGTCACACCGTTAATTAGGCCTGTCGAGGTGTGCAGGAGGAAAACTGAGCATCTCGTTTGATCTCGACGGGACAAACGCTCTGATCTCCTCCGCCGTCGCACATCAGGACTCGTCCAGTGCGTTTAATAAATCCCTTCAAATCCATTTAAGATGTTTTTCACACACTGTAAAGGTCAATCAATCTGATCGATACTGATAAAACGTGTGTGTCTGAGTGAAGGATGTCAGTTCCACATGTCAGGTGTTGTCATGTGACTGAATGATGCTGCTGTCAGTGCACATCTGGTCCTCCAGCACATCTGTATTCATCTACACGTCACTGGGTCGAGTGTAACTGAGCGCTTTTAATTTTCATATGTTTTTTTAATCTTGCTGACTGAATACGTGAGGTTTTAATGCAGGATTTTTGCTTGTAATGGAGTATTTTTCTTAGGAAAGTATCTGATTACTTCTTCCTCTGCAGCCATTTTAAATGTTCTCTCCGCTGCGTCGTCGCCTGGCAGCCGGGCTCTGACTCACGCCCGACCGTCGTCCTTCAGGGATCTTTGAGGCAGCGTTATGTTCATCGTGAATATTGATAAAGATGTGATTGATTATTTCTATAAACCAGATAGATTCTTTTGCTTCGTTACTGTGCAGCTTTGACGTGCTGCCACTTCTGGTTAGCCGCGGCTCGATGGACGGCCTCTTCGCTTCACTCTAAACATCTCAACAACTGCTGGATGGTTTGCTGTTAAAGTTTTGTGCAGACGTTCAAGGTCCCCGAAGCACGAATCCCCCGCATGACTTTGGTGATGCTTCACATGCAGTTTCTCTCAGAGAGAAGTATTTATTATCAGGAGAAACTTCAGAAATGTAGTCTGAGGTGTTCAAAAACTTTATTAAAGGACTGAACTTCTGACTCTGTGTGTGTCTTTGAACAACACAGAGACTAAAACACTGACTGGTGTCGTCATCATACCGGCTAACCAACATTAGCATCATCGTTATGAGCATGTTAGCATTTAGCTCGAAAGTGACTATAAGTATAACCTGAAGGTGCTGCTAGCATTTGTAGCAGTTAGCAGACACTAAATTATACTTAAAACAATTTAATACTCAGGACTCTTTATGACCCACGAAAGCAAACATGTCCTTTAAAGTAGTGTTTAAAATATTTTCTTTTAAAACAAATGCACAGTTCACAAGATGGAGATCTTATGTCAAGGTGCTCGTACCGCTTCTGTCCACAGGGGTCGCCAGAGTCGACCGAAAACAGTTCCTTGCAGCTGCTTTAATCTCTTAAAAGTTTGTCTTAAAGTTAAGTAATGTCTTGCTTCAGTATTTCTAATGTAAACTTACAAGTTATCTTCAAAAAATATCAGTAGAAATAAGGATTCATTTTAAATCTAATAAAACATTTAAAACTAAAATAAGGTCGAGTCGTTTGTTATAGAATACTCAATAATAGAGTCATTTATTCTGCTGCTGCTGCTACACTGTGTGTGTGTGTGTGTGTGTGCGTGTGTGTGTGTGTGTGTGTGTGTGTGTGTGTGTGTGTGTGTGTGTGTGTGTGTGTGTGTGTGTGTGTGTGTGTGTCCTCATTAATTAGCCACAAATGGATGTCTTCATGTCTTTAAGCCCTCTGGCTCTTGTCACCTTTTCATGAAATGTGTCACTCTTCTCTTTTAGTGAACAGACTGTGAGATCAGCGTCACAAACACTTCAGCTCGGAGGCTTTCTCTCTTTTTCATGAGTGTTTTTTTTGTCTCCTTGTTCTCTTTCTGCTATAATCCAGTGGTTTTGAACAGAAACTGGAAAAATGAAGAAAAATAACTGATTCTGTGCAGCAGAAAATTTTCTCCCAACCTTAAATCCTACAAATCAAATCGCAAACCGACGAGCTGCAGAATTCTCTATCTGTCCCTTTAACGCATGTTTCTGACAGGTAATTATGATCAGGAGATAACTGCTAACACCTGTGTTCAATCAGAGACACGCTCGTCCCTCGCTCACCAGTGATTACAGCAACTTCTATTAATAACCAGAAGGTGTGTGTGTGTGTGTGTGTGTGTGTGTGTGTGTGTGTGTGTGTGTGTGTGTGTGTGTGTGTGTGTGTCTTGGATCAGAGTGACACGTTCAACACTTTGTTCAGTTTCTTTATGCTCAGAAATATTCATCATTTTGGAAAAAAATACTCTTATTCACTTTAAGCCAGGAGTTGAATTTCATTTTCCTTAATTTTATTGTTGTTCATTCAGCTGAAATGACGCACAACATGTTTCGCACCACATGTGGCTAAAAGCTAATTTTCCATCTGGACTCCCTGAGCCGAGACCTCAACCGCTGTACAGGAAATAAGGATCAATTATAGTAAATCAAAAACATTACAGTTAAAACAAATCAATAAAAACAAACCAAAAGAAACATATGGTAACTGGACAGTCACAACAAGGACGATGGCAATAACTACATTAACAACAACAACAACTGCAGCTACAACAGAAATACATCTTCTAGACCGTTACATGATGTCTGTTAGCTTAGCTTAGCACAAAGACTGGAAACGAGGGGAAACTGCTAGCCTAGTTCTGTCCAGAGGTTACCGACCTCCAGTGAGGATCATCACGGGGACGAGTGAATCAGGGAGCTTCGGTGTCGGGTGTTTATGTCGAGCTATGCTAAGCTAACTAGGGGTAGCATTTTTTATTTTTTTTTACCGTGCAAACATGAGAGTGGTGTCGGCAAGAAAGCACCTCTCAGTTTTTCAGCGTTACTTTAAGAAATGTAAACTAATTAAAACATAAAAATAATAAATCTAAAGACTGAATCTGGACGGATGAACCACGCGGCACATTTTCATCCTAAACAATTTGATGAATCACAGACATGAAACAGGTTAATGAGGTTCCACGTACCTGTGGGGAAACTGTGCCTGCTTTTAAATCAACACCAACACTTGAGCTGAAGTGATGTTTGATTTAATTTTTAAAAAATTAAAAAAACACACACACAACCTAATAAAGACTAAGTGGGATAATTGTGCAGCTCCTCGTGTGTCCTGATCACATGAATAAAAAAAACGTGTGTTATTCTGGAATAAATCAGGATGTGTAATCCAAAGAATCTGTTATGTTGTGTGTCTGTGTGTGTCTGTCTGTGTGTGTGTGTGTGCAGCAGGGTTTCCATAGTTGCTCCTGCCAATGAAAACAAGAAGAAGAAGAAGAAGAAGAAGTGAATAACAGCCTATTAGAGTTAACTTGAGTCTTGTCCATATTGTACGTGGGAGCGAGCCCGTGGGCAGAGAACCGCGGTGAGTCATCGTGAAGCCACCAGCAGTCCGACCGGCCGACCGACTGACTATCACCTCTTTGTGTTACAGCGAGCGCAGGTGGGTTATCACTGGGGGGAGTCTGGGATCACACAGGCAGGAGGCTTCGACCAACAATATTTATAGCCGAACACACACACTCGCACAAACACTAGTAAACAGCTTACTCACACACACACACACACTCACACACACATGAAGGCCTCGTCGCAGCCCTGAACAAATCTCCGCTCTCATCAAACCGCCAGCCTCCAGGGGCCGGGCAAATAAAGTTTCAGCCCGGCAAATCCCTTTTTAATGTGCCTTTAATGACGGTTCTGTGCTCCACCGAGGATCGTTCTGCAGGAAGGGTTCTGCGTGGGCGAGCTGGTGCTGAAGAGCAGCAGCAGCAGCGCGGTGATACGGAGCAGAGGCATCGCTTCACAGCCGGCTAAATATAAAACATGGCTGTTGTCACAGTGTGTGTGTGTGTGTGTGTGTGTGGACTCATGAATGAACAGCGCTGAGGTGAGTTTCTGATGAATGATGCAGAGTTTGTCCTTCTGGGATTGAGATGCTTTTTTTTTCCTTTTTTTTTTACCTGCAAATGTTTTTTTTTCTGTGTTGCTCATCAGTGGTGGGAAAAAAAACACAGTTAAAGGTGCAGTTCCAGTCTTTTTGTAAACCAGGGCCCCTTGAATATTCACGTTGTTGTTTCTGCAAACTGCAGCTACGTCCGAGGTTGATATTGACGGCGACGTCACGTTCACACAGCCAGCTTTCACGTCAGGAGGTGGAGGAGGAGAGGATTGTGGGCGTTGTTACACACCAACACGGCTGCCAGGAAGACATGTACAGGTGTTTTCAGTTGTAGCGGTGCGACTCCAACAATGGGCTGAGCTGTAAATCTGTCCGACAGTCGAGTGTAAGACGGCTGATGTCTGACTTTATACATAAATTTGCGCTCCGCCCCAAAAGTCAGCGTGAAATGAACTCTGTGTAATTTCTGCTCCGAGTTTGTTTTACGTGATAACTGACATTCCTGACATATATCACTAAAAGTGTTTTTTTCTGATAATAAAAGGTTCAATGATTAACTTTTGATTGTGTGCAGTGTTGTAGGTGTACAACATGTGACTAAGAGTTTATCTCAGAGCTACATCGAACAAAGCGATATTGTTTCCCCTCCGTCAGGCTCGTTTATCGTCTGACGCCGTCCAGTGTGCAGTCGTTCCTCCACCTACAAGTCCAAGAAGCAGTGACGATAAAGAGAAAATAAATCTTTCAGCACAGATCTCAGCGACATATTTAAGATGAATTTCAAAAGGAACAACCGAGGTCGGCGCCGGAATGTGATGTGAGCCGTACACACAAAAGCTGATATTCATTTAAAGTTAGAGCAGGTGGAGGTATGCAACCACCGTCTCTTAGAAATGATGCTCGACTGGCCTCGTGAAAAAAAAAAAAAAAACTTGTACAGACAGATTTATTCACAAGAGTTTTTGGAATTCATTCATTCTCGAGTCACAGACGGACCAATCATGGTTTGTCTCATTTTTAAAAAAGTCACATAGGACTTGAAATGTTCGTGAAAGTGGAGTTTAATTAAACCGCAGACAGAACGTATCATTCTGAAGTAAAATACTGATTTATGGCAACCATCCGCGTGGAGATTGGGTATATTGCTAATCCAGTGTTTCCCACACATATATTTTACTCAGACGAGCCGCCCAGGTGCACGTTACAACCCATTTAAGCATTTTGTGGGCTGGGTGTAATTTCTAAATCCATCCGCAATCCACTAACTCGGCCTTGGCGACGATCTGTCCTCGCTCTTCCACTCCTGTTCGCTCTCTCTGGTTTTACAACACGTCTACTTATACCGTCGTCTTGTTCAAACTTGTAATTGCATCTGGTTGTCATGATGAGATAAGGAAAGTCCGCTCACTCTGACAGCTGTTTCTTAGAGCCGCCGACTGTAATGTCCCCGACTGCAGGGTATAATATTCTCCCATCTAATATCTGTGTGTGACGGTCACGTCCCCTCGTATTTCATATTTGTCAAGTACCGCTTCAGTTAAGAGACGTTCTTCGCCTTTCACCTCGCTTTAAATCGTTCCCCCTCTTCACGTCTCCGAGTGTCTGGAGTGTAAAGATGCTCTGATGACACATCAGCAGCTTCCAGGTAAGATTTTTCTAATAGTTTCAGGTCCTCCAACGTATTTACACAACGTTTCTAGAACCTTCAGGCTTGTTTGTATGTCTTGAAATTAATCACAATCATCTTGCTCGCACGGTTAGCGACCAGGTAAGTGTTGCCGGCTCGGCAGCTGCTGCTGTTGATGTTGTTGTTGTTTCCCATATTGAAGGTGAATGCAGCATGAAATTGTACCTCCAGTCTGATCACCACTATCCTGACACCACTTATTCACACGTTTGTAAATGAAAACTTCCCCCAAATGTGAATGAACAGGAAGCCTTACACTGCTAATTTAAGGGGCGTTAGTTATGTTATGAGAGGACATCTTTGGGCATTCATCAGGCTGAAACGAGCCTTTCCCAAAATATTGGCTAGTTCAGAAAGTTGGAACAAACAAAGGATAAAGGATACAAAGTAAGCAGAGTTTTGGATAAGATTACAAAATCACGTGATCAGCTGCTTCTTTAGGGAAAGTTTGTGGTCTTAGTTTGAAACAAGAAAAGTCAAAAGCAGCTTGAAGTGTGAGACAGAACAGGTTTATTTACATGTTTTAAATATATATACATATAGATCTTAGTTTTGTGCTGGCTTTATTTTATCTTTACAGCTTACAAGTGACAGGAAATGGGATGAGAGATGGGATGACAGTCTCTGTGCACGCTCCATGTTTTATTAACATTTAACTGAAACTACGATGTTACTTTAACCTGGACTAAAGCACTTTTCTTGATCTTTTCCTATGGTTTGTACATCCGCTATCCACCTCCACCGCCTCTGATAACAATCCTGGCAGCAGTTACATTCCTCTTAAATCCGACAAGCAGCACATAAAACACAATCAATCGGAGGCTTGGGATTCGTCTCTGAAGTAAAGAAATAGCCGTGTTGTAAATGTTAATGCGTAGATGGCTGCGGTGAGCGTCGACTTCAGCTCAAATACAGTTCAATTCGAGCAAATGATTGTCACATTGCACAACAATCAACAAGATACGTGTGATAAACTTAAATTAAAGGCACCACTCTGTACATTCAGCCATGCATATGTACACAATATAAACAGTAATACATTCTGTGTGTTGGTAAAACTTCTTTCAAATGAGTCCACTGATCAAAAAGTAGCGGTTCTGAAGGCCCGCCTGAGTGTTTCTAAAGTGTTTGTATGTATATTTGGCTCCATGTGTTGTGGATCAGAGTCGGGTGTCGTAATACTGAGTTCAGTTCAGGTCCGACGCGGTCCGTGTTTTATACTATAAGTAACTTATCTCAAGCGACGCGTTCGGTTCCAAGTTTTCCTCTGGCAGAGTTTTAATGCTCCCGTTTTTGGTTCCATTGAGAAGCAACGGTACGGTCAGCGTGGACCCGTTGACTGGATCTTTCCCTTTCGCGTCCCCAGTTTTGTCCCTCCTGTCCGGCGTCGACGGCTCCGTCGCTCCCGGAGTCGCTCCTCTTTCCAAGAACAGCGGCTGCGAGCACTGCGGCTGGAAGCTGCTGTTGCCGTTTTGTGCGATTCTGTAGATCTCGGTCATTTCCGAGACGTCTTCCTCGTCGTCCTCCTCTTCGTCCCTGATCGCTCGCCTCAGGCTCTCCCTGGGCATGAGCGCCGTCCTCCCCTCGTCCTGCTGCTGCTGCTGCTGCTGGCGCTCCATGGGCTCGTGGTTCTCCACCTTCCTCGTGGAGCGGCAGAGGGCTTTCCGGAAACCTCTCTTGAAGTTGTCCGACAAGAAGCCGTACAGGATGGGGTTGGCGCAGCTGTTAGCGTAGCCGAGCACTACGACGAAATAGTAGAGACCCTGGTACTCACCGGGCAGAGACACCAGCAGGTTGATGATGTTGAGGGCGTAGAAAGGCAGCCAGCAGAAGACAAACATGGCTACGATGATCACAACCATGCGCGTCACCTTCCTCTCCGACTTCCTTCGCTTGGTTGAGGTGGCGTGTACCTTCTTGCCCGAGCTGCGGATCTTGAAGACTATGAGCAGGTAGCAGAGGCAGATGATAAGAAGAGGGCAGACAAACCCAACGGTCGAGGTGTAAATTATGAAAGCCGCTTGCCAGATGTTAGCCGGGTTCGGCCAGGCAATGTTGCAGTTGCCGCCTGGCTTCTGTACGTTGGCGAAGATGACCACAGGCAGAACAACGAGAAACGACAGAGCCCAGATTGTCCCGTTCACCACTTTGGCCACCTGAGGGCGCCTCCACTTCGAGGACCGGATAGGGTGGACGACGGCGAGGTAACGATCGATGCTCATCACAGTCAGGCAGAAGATGCTGGTGAACTGGTTGATGGAGTCGACGGTGTAGACAAGACGGCACATTAAGGAGCCGAACGGCCACGACTGGAGGCTGTTCTGAACCGCCAGGAAGGGCAGACTGAGCATGAAGAGCTCATCGGCGATGGCCAAGTTGAGGATGTAGATGTTGGTGACGGACTCTATCTTGGAGTAGTGCAGCACGATGTGGATCACCAGAGTGTTTCCACCCAGGCCGATGATGCAAACGACGATGTATATGAGTGAGATGAGGACGCCCTCCACGCTGGGACCGGAGGAGACCTCTGTGGCGGTGCCGTTGGTGATGTTGAACAGCGTCTCGTTCAGTTCGCTGTCGTTCAACACCAGGAGAAACAGGGGGAGTCCCGGCGAGGGGCTGGCGAAGCTGCCGTTCTCCCACATTTCGTCCGTCATCTCCATTCAGCCCACGGGCAGCGAGGCGACGCCAACGGATGTTGCTCTTTCAAGTTGCTTCGTCCTCCTGCCGTCTCAGCTCCCGCCCATCTGTTCTGTCGGAGCAGAAAAATCAATTAGTTACCCAAGCAAACAGCTGACATTTATGTTAGATCCCAGATCAATTGGAGACCAGAGCTCTGATGCCATAAACAGTAACGACATTAGACAGGTCACTTCTTACAGATATTCAGAGGTCAGCGTTGATAGAGAGCTGGCACGCACATGCAAGTGTTTGAGAATCCATCAGTGCTTCTATTTCCTCTATATGTTTAATATCTAGAGTCCATCTTAGAGTACATTATGGTATCAACAGCTGCTTTAGAAACTTAAGTTTTAAGCTCAAATAATTAGTAATTCACTACCCTGAGATGTTCTTTAGCACTTCTGTATTAATAACAATCACAATAATTTGTCAACAGCTTCCAGGTTCTGTGACCCATCAAAGATTAAATAAAGCTTCTAGTTGAGACTGAATATTTTGGAGTGAGTAACAGCGATCAGTCTCCGAGCTGAACACGTCGATGTCGGCGTGAAGGAGTTCAGTGCCAAAGAAAATAAACATATGAAGAAGAACACGTGTTGTGAGTCACAGCTCATCAGTTTTACACTTCGTCTTCTGCCGTTTGTCACCGTATCTGCTCAATAACTGATCATTTAGTTAAAGTACATTTTCAGCTCAGTGTGGGAAGCCAGTATATGGATGTGATCCCTGTTATGAAAGAGTCCTTCAGTGGCTGCATGAAGCACCAGGCTTGAGATTCAACCTGAGCTGTTATTTCTTTATTATCTCTCACTCATCACAAAAGGACGAGCAGAGTATTTATTCTTTTCTGTCTCTGAAACACTTTCAAACGAGCAGAGAAGAGACAGATCTGCTCTTGTTTTCCTGCCATGTGTTGCCGGTTTATTTGCTCGCGTTTGATTTACGACACTGATCTCCGGGTTTTCTCATCCTCTAGTTTCCATGGTGATCCAAATGGCCAAATTGAATGTGAAACATCCGCAATCACGAGGAATTAGAGGATATTGAAAAATGATTAATGTGACAATGTGCTGAAATCAGGGAAACTACTCTGGTCTGAGAAAGAGGTGCACACTTTATATTTGTTGTTTTTTTCTCTTTTGTTCGTCGTGTCTTTTGAAATCGAACTCCAGGAAGGCACAGAGCTTGAATGCCTTTTTTTTTTTTCTTATAATAGACTCTGTAGCCGTCGTCACTGAGGTGACAATAACCTTCTATCAGTGAAGCTCAGGACACATCTGGGTTTTTTCTTTTTTTTTAAAAAAAGCAATCTTGGGGAGAAAAAATAAAGGAGATGGTTGGAAATATTTCTTTCTTCTGCTCGTGATGTTTTTATTGGGATGTGACTTTTTTTCCTTGCAGACAGCTGTGCAGCCAGTGAAGAGTGGAATGAAATGAGAATGCCTTAATGGTTGTGCCATCACACTGCGCCTCAAATGATGTTATGGATCTTTCCTCACATCAGTGTTAATGTATGTCTGAGGAAATGACTCCATCTGCACCGTAAACACACTTCGAGACGTTGGGGGGGAAAATGTTTGGGCGCTGATACCACTCTCACGTTTGTAAGCTGAATATGAAGCTACTGCTAGCAGCTAGATCATCTTATCTAAACATAAAGGGAGAAACAGGCAGACAGATAGTGAGGACATGCCAACAGAAATGTATCTCTCAGCTCAAGTTTTATTTCTTAAAGAATAAGAAGAATCGCTTGTTGACAGGACACGCGAGCCGTCTCTCAAAGTTTTTATCTGACAGCCGGTTCTGTTTGGCACTAAAAACATCTTCGCCGACAGTAAAAAGGGTTCGGGTCCACTTTGTCATCAAATTTGCCATCAAATAAAGATAAAATAAAATATATATTATATAGATCTTGTTTTAATTTAAAAAAGAAAAAATCATGTTATCGGCCAAAATTGTAGTTTGTAAACTGAGTTGTTAAACTGCAAAAAAAATGACCAAAAAAGTAGTTGAAATACGTGACGCAGCACAATGTAGATTAACTACCAGCAATCAGCCTCTGGGGAACATGAATGTACAAAATTAATTTCCATGTCATAGCTGGAAGGGACAAACAGGCAGACAGATGTTGAGGACGAGCTTTTCCAAACACTGACCAAACTGCGACTCTACGCTGACGACTCCACCCTGTTTGCCACTGTTACGCTGCTAACGTACAAATAAATATACAATATCAATTTTAAGAATCTGTGTAGTAGTTTTAATGAATTTCATGCAGACCAAAATGTTTTTGCGGTGTGGACGTGTGGGCGACTGCACCAGCTGTTGCTTCAGCAGTCGGTCGTCGGAGGAGGAGAGTGGAAGTTGTTTACCGAGCGTGAGTCTCCTGAGGTCGCTGTCTCACCTGCGCTGCCTTCCAGCTGACTCTCCTCTCCCCGGGCTCCCAGTTCAGGTTAACCACGCCGCTGCTGGGTTGCTGATGAAATGTCGATTATCAGCGCAGGATTACTCAGGCGTGGGAACACACCGTGTTTAATCTGCCTGCTCTATCAATAGGGGCCAAATATAGCTGCTGTGGTCAAATCGATCTACCTGCAAACATGCATCTTTATTGTTTCCAGTCTCATCAGCTCATTTCCACCATTATCCCGTCTGCTTGTCATCTTTTTATCTGCATCCTGTGTTTTCTCTGTCTCTGCCACTCATCCTGTCAGCGTTATCTCCACCTACTTCCTCTGTTTCTTGTTGTAAACATGTTTTTTTTTTTTGGTCACCGGGATCAGACGTTGTGGTTTCAGCTCTCATATTGCTAAATCACATGCTTTTGTTTTCGTACACCACATTTCACCACAAGTTGTATTATTAAATCAACAAACAAATCACTGAACCACTGTGTGTCTGCAGCATCATTACCCTCCTGAGCGCCGCCGCAACTTCACTGCTAATTACCTCCTCGCCGCTGCCACGCATCTGAGATGTATGGGAAGGGAAAAAAATAAATGGAGACATCAATTTAATTTCTCGTCTTTTGAACCATGTCGGTGTTGAAATGTATTGAGATAAGATTTTCTAGTACAATAACAACAATCACTTTGTGTCAGTGTAAGATTTACTGCAGTGTGACGTCAGATTTATCATTTTTAGGGACGCACAATATGGAGTTTTTTTATTTCCAGACACAACAAATAACTGATAATTTCCTGCTACTACTCGTGGTGAAGAAGTTCCTCACCTGTAGTTTTTGCTCACCTGGGGTTAAGAAAGTCAAAAATGTGGAATGCAAAGATATTTCTCATATTTCTCATATGCTTTTTCTTTTCTTTTGTTTTTTTTCTGTTGTGAAAATTATCTGAGTCAAACTGTCAGAGCTAAAATGTCCTTAAAGTCTTTAAATGGACTTATAATATAAAAACTGAACTAACAAAACTTAAGAATTTTCAGAATTTTGGGGGGTTTTTTTCGAGTTATTGTGAGAAAACTTTGAGGCAGATTTATTGGAATTTGCAATTAAGTGAAACCTTTGACACGAGTCACGTCAGTGTTATTTGTATTTGGCTCAAAGAAATGAAAAAAACACCTTGAGTCTTTTATCAGAACACAGTCAAAAATCTGATGCCTTTCAAACGCTGAAATGTGCAAACACGCCGTATTTCCAATTCTAAAAAAAACAGAAATGTGCTTCTAACGTCAGCAGGCCTTTAAGATTTGTGAGTTGGTTGTTTGGCATGAATCTGTAAAAGTCTCAACACTTTCTCATGTCCTCGGAAAACGAGAGCGTTTCTTTTCATGTCGGTCTCTTGAGGAACAAGTAGAGTTAAGTTTGTTGTCTCAAAACACAAAAGGAGCAGCCGAGAAAATTAGTTTTCATCCGTCGAAACTTACAAAGATTTCGAAGGCAGAATATAAACAACGTGAATAAGAAGCGACACGTCTGCATGAAACCCAAACCACGTTCGATCTTACAGAAGGAAAACCGAGCCGTTCTGTCTGATCCAGGATCAGTTTGCCCACCGAATGCAACCTCACTGACGATCAACAGCCACCAAATCAGCCTGTAAGTGTCTCTCCAGCCACCTGATTAAAAAAATCAATAATATTCTATACAGGCATCAAACTTCTTTGTCATCTACGTTGAGAGAAGTCACAAAAACACAGACGACTCCTGCAGGCCTTGGAGTAAAAGCCAGTGTGAGAGGGAAACAAAAATCAGAGTTCTTCTGACATTTCCTCGACTGAACAACGGATTCAGAATCAGGAGAACAAGGACGAGCGGCCTCGGCGTGAAATGAACCTCTTTTCAAACCGTCTCTGTGGAGCAGCTGCCACATTGATCACGTCTCAGTGAAATCAATTTATCGACCTTCACTGTCCGACAGTCAGACAGCCTGAAGTTTAATATCTGTACTGTATCTGCAATATTTCATTCCATCTCATTCATCTTATGGCAAACAAGGTGGGGAACCTTTCAGGAGCCTCAAACCCGCTTTGTAAACTGTCACAGAGCAGCGAGACATCCTGTGATTACGTTTCCTCACCTGTCTCCTCACCTGTCTGCTCACCTGTCTCCTCACCTGTCTGCTCACCTGTCTCCTCACCTGTCTGCTCACCTGTCTGCTCACCTGTCTGCTCACCTGTCTCCTCACCTGTCTGCTCACCTGTCTGCTCACCTGTCTCCTCACCTGTTGCTCTCTTTTCTTCACCTGTCACGAGTTTCTCCCATGACACATCGATATATAATCTGAATGACGACAATCAAATGATCGAAATCTTTTGTGGCCGTGTGCGGCTGAGGGCAGAATATTTGGTGTCAACAACATGTGACAAACGAGGACAGCCGAGATAAATGATCTATATTTGTCTCCTGTGATGTCGGCATCTGTTGATTGGCTGACGTATCGAGGACTCATCTCTCGTGGTCACGCTGTTATTCACGCCACTTCACTCATCCGCTGACTCGCTGCCGACAGAGCTGCGTTTTATCTTAATGCCTCGATCAGGATTCAGATTCAGATTCAGGCAGCTTGAAGTTTTAAATCACTGACCAGATGCTGTTTGACCTGAAGAAAACATTCAATAAAAACATGTTTAATTTATTTAATGACCTGCTGATGTGTTGTTGATATCACACTCAGTTTTCAGGGCGACAAAAAAAGACATAAAGCTGAAAACAAAGACAGAAAAAGCAAATACAGATTTAAAAAGCTACAGTGAAAATCATCAAGATGTGAATTTAATCAACCGTGTTTTTGTTTGTAGTTGTGTTGTTTTTTGTCAGTAGCTGCAGTTTAGTGTGTTTACATTCAGTGATCTTCTCTACGAACATGCAGTTTTCATGTTGGAAGCATCCGGGTTTGTTTACTCCTGAAGGAGACGGTTCGTACCGGTGGATCAATACTGAGAAAATAAGCACTGAAATCTTTTATTCTCTTTCTTTTTGTTTGACTTGTGCACAGATCTGATCTTCTTACTCTGTCAGCTGTTCCTCGATCACTCGATGTGATGTTCAGGATTCATCTGAGTTGCATTTTTTGGTTTGTTGATGTGGCGTAAAACTTTATTATTTAATTATTTGTTGACAGCACAGAAGGAAACGATGCAGCCTGTGATGTAAATTAAAAGACTTCAAATCTATCGTATGTATTTGTATTTATTGTGGATTTGTTCTGGCTGAACTGTGACCTGCTTCAGTTTGAATCTGCCTTCTTTAGATCATCATGGACACAAACACAACGTCGCTGTTTATTCAAACAATCTCAGACGAATCAAACGAACTATGAGTCGCTCTGTATTTCCTTTTTTTTTTCCGTCGGCTATCAGAGCTGCTGAAGGTGAACTCGTCCTTATCTGAGACATGAAGGAGCGCCGCTCATTTCTTCTTCTGTGGAAATTACAACAACTGTAAACGGGAACAACGGGAAGCAAATGTTTTTTTTCCCACAGTGGAATTCTGATGTTAGTGGAACGTTTCACTGTAAACACTTTGTTCAAACAGTTCGGTGTTATTTTAAATGAGCTCACCGTCCGGAAATGATTCAACACACGATAGAAACGATCACATCGGATTTAAAATGGCTCCAAAAGACCAAAACGTATCAGATTTATGAAACAACATTTGATTTAATCTTCTGAAATTGTATTACAATACTTATAAAAGATGTCAAGAAATACTTAAAGTTGAATTAGTTGGGAGAGTTTTCATGGCGTCTAGACGATCGTTTATACTCTAAAGACAAATTTGTTTTGTCACTGATTGTCTGAAGGGACTCAAGTCAGCATTTTATTATTTCCCATCTCACTTTTAATGAAGTTAAGTCTGAGGAAACTGAAACCACTCATTTAAAAAACCAAAACAAGGACGTGAATCTTTTCTTGATTCAATCAAGACTCTTTGAACGTCCAGCCGTCTGTGATGAAATCACTTAACCATCAAACAAAACGTCAGAACCTGCTGAAACTCGACGATGAATCAAAGATAATCCGTCGTTATCTGCCGCTCTTTCTAACTCTGAAGTGTATCCGACTCGTCAGTCTGATGCCGCTCTGACTTTAATCAGCTCAAGAGCTCAATTTCTCTGCGAGCTTGCTGCGCAGGAACTCATTTGTTTTGAAGAAATCTCATTTTACCCTTTGAAAAACACTCGACGACGTCGCCGAGCTTCATCAACACTTCACTTTGTAAACGCTGCTCCCGCTCGACACAATGAAAACAGTCGAGTGGACTTTAAATGAGAGCGAGTCGTCGAGTTGTAATTTTCGCTTCACACGGCGAACAGCTTCATAACCTCAACACCGCAGCTTCACTTTCCACCATTTGTTTATCGGATTTTGCTCTCTGCTGTTCGACGTCGACCACTTTGAGCTCTTTGTCTTCTTTATTTATTAAGTGCTCCCATAAAAACAAGATATCGCCTCACATAAAACCCTCGTGAATATTTCATGAGCACATTAAATGACATTTTAATGGGGTTGAAGCAACTGTAAGTGTTTATTAACGTGTATGTCAACACATTTATGTGTATTTTGGTGTATAAATATTTAATTATCACTCCTAATTAATCATTTAACACTCTGACTTCATTCTTTTTCTTTAAACACCTTAAATGCGTATTTTGTCACATTGTCATACTATCATGACTTCTCTACTCTCCTCTACTTTTATAATCTTTCTGAAAGCATCTCAACAGTCTGAGCTTGTTTGTTTTTGTCTTTTCTTGTGTTTCCCCCACAGGAGAGGATTTAATTGACTAAATCAGCACATTTATAAAACACCCACGATGTCGGTAGCCGCCTATTATCCAAGATACGGTGGACTGACGTTGTGACGCCACGTTCGTCTATATCAGAGAGGAAATATAGCGTCTAAAAAGCTATTTATTAAATGTTATTAAATGAGCTTAACGTGTTTCCACTCAGGTTTGTTCAGTCAGGAGCACCAGACGTCACATATTCACTGAAACCAGCTCCAGAACGCTGCTGCTGATAAGCTGAAGGTGAGTGCAGGTGAGGGAATGTTTTTTTTTTCCCCTCACAGGCTCGACTGCAGCTCGACTGCAGGAGCGGAAATGCCAACATCTCAGCCGTGAGGCTCCGCTGCACCGCTGAGCCGAGCATCCATCACAAAGGTCAGAGTCTCTGACAGCCGCGGCACTTGAAAGCTTCTGAGTATTTACGGGGAGGAGCCGCGTCGCGTCGCCCGGACACGAAGCTCCCATCGACACAGGCGCTCCGGTTCACAGAGTTTACACACCGGGTTTGTTTTCTCAGAACAAATCTGAGGCGCAGCGGTCGTTCTTTGCAGCTCGGTGCCTTGTTGACACGTCCAAATCACATTACGTCTTTATTACTTTCAATCCAGCGACCGCGGCCTGTTTGAGTTTCAACTTGAGTGACACCGCTGGATATTCTGGTGGAGACTTGGGGACAATTTCCAGATGCTGTGGTGACAAAAAATGCCAAAAACCAAAAAGTGGTCTTTTCCTCACCAATAATCAGGAGGTGTTGCATCTAAACCTAAACTAGAGAGTAACCACAGCGCTGCGATAGACGTGAGACGATATCAGAGTCCAATATCCCGACAATCAAAACATTTGTACAACTTGAAACTAACGTAGGACTGTTCATCAGCAGACAGGACAGCTTTGAGGATATTTATGATTATCCTAAAAGGATCAACAGAAAGTTTAAACTGAGTAATTTTGCAGAAATGTACTTTGCAGTCATATATTCTGGTTGATCGTGCTGAACAATGTTGAGCGTCGAGCAGCCAGAGAACGAGAGGCTGACTGTGATGTGCAGCTGACTGACAGTGAGAAAAATAATAAAACACAAAATGAGGGGAACATGTGAACTTTATTCTCCGGCTGTTTATGATCGTTTTATATTTCCCGTGACGCAGACGTTTAAAAAAATCGTCCTCTCGTTTCAGAGAATCCAATCAAAACCGACTGACACGACTCAGAGAGCGCCGGCGGGGGTCAGGGTCGCGTTAGCGGAGCTGTTTAAACAACATGTTTGTTTTCTCTCACCTTGAAAACCTGAAGAAACGAAGGTTTACAACCACAATAGGATAAACAATCTATACGTGTGTTGCGCGTTATAAAACAAGACGCTGACCTCTCAGTGCGTTAAACGGTTCTTACACGTCTCTGTCGGAGCGACGTTGGACCAAGCCCGTCGAGAAACACTGTGATCACCGTCAAACGTTTTCCGAGTCAACGGGTTAATGAACGGCGTATTAATCTGGCAGTAACCATAGCAACAGCACAGATGCTTCACCCAAGCTCTCGCTTTTAAAATCTTCAGTCGTCTTTTATGTTCTTTGTTCAGCGTCCCGATGTAAAAGGACCGGATCGTGGTCACGGTCACGACCCCGAAACACTGAATGGGTGCTAAAAAGTTGCGTCGCTGTCAAACAAACGGCTGTTTCTTCAAATTCTTCAAAATGTTCAGTTTGGGTTTTTTTTTTTTGGTTTTTAAGTCAAATTCTGGCACCAATCTTACAAATTTCTCCCTCAAATTCTTGTCTTTCCCGTCACGTCTCCAGGGCGCTTTATTAAAACTGATGTAAAGAATCATCCGTCGAACATACAGTAACTGTGTTTGAGGTTTACGGTGATGAAACATCCATGAAGGTGTTAATAAAAAGGTTATTTTCACTTCTTATTAACTGCACACATCAATCTAAACATCGTGACGATCGACAGAATATTTTCGAACGTCTCCGTCAGTAAAACTTTTTGTCTGATGCACAGCTGCGTCCTGAGA
Organism: Sparidentex hasta; assembly: GCA_030272975.1. Taxonomy (NCBI): domain Eukaryota; kingdom Metazoa; phylum Chordata; class Actinopteri; order Spariformes; family Sparidae; genus Sparidentex; species Sparidentex hasta. The sequence continues at coordinate 40,964 of JARJLU010010518.1, forward strand.
GAGATTGATGTTTTTCATTCAAGTCTTCAGCTTCTTGTTATAAATCTTGTTATAATTCTGCTTTTCACTTTATTGTTTCTGTTATCGGCGAGTACAAAAACATTTGACACTTCTTTCCGCGGTCGGTTCATCAGATTGTTCAGACTGAGCGTCTGTTCAAGGCCGCGCGCCGCCGACGCGTTTCACACTGCGTGTCGCCTTTCACACATCAAAATGAACATAAGCTCAGTGGTGTCACACTTTGTTTTCTTTGTGGGTTTATTTTCGAAAAAAACAACAACAAAAAAAAAAAGATTAACAGTGTTTGAATTATACGCTGATGGAGAGAAAGAGGACACGGTGCAGAAAGTTCAACACTGAGCAGGACGTATCGTTGGACGTTTGAAAAGGCTGCAGAGCTTTTATCTGTTGTGGTTAACGGATGTTTGTGGCGCTCTGAGTCGTGTTGTAAATAATTATTTTATAGTAAATACAAGAAATTAATAACTGGGAGGAAGGTCGGCGCCTTTACATGTGTAGCTGATGAGCAAAGGCATTAATTTTTCCAGAAAATATCCCCTTGTAGCAGCTTTTTGATTGTGTTTTTCCTGCTTTTCTAAGTGTTTTATCATCGAAAAGGAAACAAGTTGGGGTTTTTTCAATGTTTTCAGTCAATTTATAGAGAAAATAACAGGTTAAGAAACAAACTGGTGGATTAATTGATGACGACAGCTGTAAGTTTCAGCCCTGAAAACCAAAAAAAGAGTAGCAGGTCTGACATGAATGCTTCAGATCTTCCACGTTGACGTCCAGATCTGGAGTTGAACATTTAGATTTATTAGGAGATTTTTCCGAAACTGCACAGCGAAGGAAGCAAAAACACTAATAAACTGCTAGAAACGGAGCTCCTCTATAGCATCTAAATCACCTCGTGAGCCGCGTACATAAATACAAGAAACCGTCGTCTTTATCAATTAATATAATTTATTCTTTGGTCTATAAAATGTTAGAAATCACCTCCACAGCCTGGAAACAAAAGTCCAGTTCACACGTTTCATTCTCACAACTGGGCTGAAAACCTTCGACGATGATGTGAAAAAGAAAACAGTAAATCCTTTTAATTAAACGATTCATTGATTACGATTGAATATATTTAAAAAAAACGAATTTTCCGGCTGGTTGTTTAAGCTCCACAGCAGACCTACACGCCTACAGTTGTTGCCATCACAACATGCAGATTTCTGTGTGTCTGCATGTGTGGCCACTTGTTTTATATCTGCGTGGGAAGAAGCTCGTTCAAACACGTATATATATATTTTAAAAAGTAATAGAATATGACACACACACTCTGACCGTGGGTCCAGTGTGTGTGTGTGTGTGTGTGTGTGTGTGTGTGTGTGTGTGTGGGCTCGGTGCTGCTGAGGATCACAAGAGCCCCTGAATCTGTTGCGGTCATTATTCAGAACCAACCCTCAGTCCTTGAATAAGTCAGAGACTTGTGGCTCGGCATGTTGATGGATGAATATTTTAAAGAGGACGATCTTCACTTTTTTTCTTTTTGGAGACCTCCTCTCCTTGAAACTCCCAGCAGGAGGTCCGTCTGCTGGAAGCCTCCTCCTGCTCCTCCTGCTGCTGCTGCTGGTGTGGACGACTTCACTCCACAGATTAAAGAAGCTGTTTTAAGATTAATGTATTTAATGCCTGGGTGGTTTTAAATTGGACTTTATATCATAAGCAGATGATCTAGTTTTCCTTCCTGAGCGTGAGATGAATGTGATTAGTTTGTGGCGTAATCGGCAATAAATCACGACTAATGCACGACAGAAATAAAGTTGACAGAGGGATTAAAGCTCCGTCTCTCTGGATTATATCAATATCTTCACGTTGAACTGTGCTGCGAGGACACGTGGATTTAAGAAAATCTGAAAAACTGTTTGATGCCACACAGGTCAGAGCTTCAAGGAGATTTTTCTATCGCTCCTGACACGGACTGAGCTCCAGGATCGATTCAACCACAAGGTGAAACGTTCTGAATCGTCCAAGTAACTTTCTGTACACAGCTCAGAGGCGACAGAAAGTTGCTGTGCACAGTAATTATAAGAGTCAAACAAAAACAAAAAAAATAAGGACAAAAGAAGTAGTTCTCCATCTAAAGGTTGACAGAGAAATGATATTGATTAGTGTGAAGGTTTTAAAGTCAAACGACAGCATCACTACAGTCCATCATGTCAACTGTGCCACATCAAACCCTTCGTATTTTAAAGTTTAACATTAAAATACTGAATAAAACAAGACTTGAGCTCAAAATCAAAACTGCTGAGGCTGTTTAACAGACCGGGAAAACCTCCACAACCTTATTCATGTGTATTCTAACAATATATTCAACACACCTGTCGGGCCAACCTGCTCATTTACTTGCTTCCATGTATAATTAGCAAATTAGCTTCTCTCCTACGGTTGTGGAGGCGTTTTCTACCCATCCGTGAAGAAATGCATTTTTCCTGCGTCTGCAACGGCCATCTGCCGTCTGCAGCTTCACATTCAAACACACTGACATGAGACTGACCGTCTATAACGAAGAAGAAGAAGAAGCAGAAGGAGAAGAAGAAGAAGGAGAAGGGGAGGAGAGTGTCGCTCACACTTTGGATGGTCGTTAACAGCAAGTTCAAAGATCCGTCAGCCTGAGAGAGAGAGAGAGCAGAAAACTCTTTTCGCCTCACATCATTTAACTCTTCGTGACGTTGCTTCATCGCTCTCACCATGCGACACCGAGCGCTCGCCTCTTAAACGTCCCTCCACGACTGAACAAAACTGCGAGGAGCATTTACATAAAACAGCCAGATGAAGCCCGTGATGTCAGACAGTTTAGATGTAGTCACATACAGTCGTGTCGTTGCTCCTGAACGCAGCTTTTTTTTTTTTTTTTTGTTTCCCTTCTCCAACGAGGCTCCAGATTGTGAGATTTGGCAGCGTTTCTGCCTCGTTCACCTCTTAAAACAGCCAATTCTGCCTGAAATGATGCCGTGGGTTGTGCTGATTAACCTCCCACCTGTGATGACTCTGTGTGTGTGTGTGTGTGTGTGTGTGTGTGTGTGTGTGTGTGTCTGATTCACTCTTGAATAGATGGATGATTTTGTTATTGAGTGAATTCATTATAATCTCAGCTTCCAGGATCACGCTCACATTTTGTTTTTTACTATTCTTGGTGTAATATGTAAAAAAAATAAAATAAAAATGAAGCCGCAGTATTTTGTGGCTTCATGTGTAGCAGACGTGATGTGTTCTGCTCAGTTCTGCTCAGTTCTGCTCAGTTCTGTTCAGTTCTGTTCAGTTCAGAGACGCTCGAACACATCACATCAGATGGTAATCTGTCACAAACACAGTGGGGAACATTTTTTTTTTTCCAGGAAAAAACGTGTTTTCTTCCCACAAGCTCCTGATACAGAACAAGACGCAGCGGCTCCCAGTCTGTGTGTCTGCATGAATGATTAATCTGACAAAGCATGCTCGCAGCGTTCCTGTAAACAAAAACATGAATAATCGAGGCGAAGCTCAGCGTAATAACACTGAATTCTTATTATCTACCTCTGAGGTGGAAGCTGAGGAGACGCCATCCGTCTCGTATCGGCGAAGCGTGGCTCGGACGCTTACAGAGTGATGTTCTTTGGGTTTTTTTCTATGAATAGATGCTGCTGAGATGTCCAACTCTGAGAATCAAGGACACAAGGACCTGTTTGACTTCTTTCTAAAGATTTGCTCCCTTACGCTGAGTGAAAAGAGGCAGGATCATGTTTGAGTGGAGTATCTCTCGCTTACAGGGAAGAATCACAACGTGAAGCAGCTCCATCATGTTCAGGCTACAACATTTTTAGAACGTCAAACCTCCTTAAAATACACGAAAACCAAAACCAAATCGGACAGGAGTTCCATTTTCTTCTGCTTAGTTGATCAGAGCAGAAAGAGATTCAGAATGATCACAAAGAGATGAAAAAGGGGGTAAACAAAACCACAGAAACCACAAAGAGAAAGTGGGTTGGACGTCCTTGAACCACAATCAGTTTGTTCGGCTAATATTGGCCCGTCGCTGATATCTATATAATATCAAATATGTGCCGATATGAACTGCAGACCCTCGTCAATCCACACAGACGGCGACTACAAATACAGGCTGGAGAGACATTTGCTGGAAGATCTCTGAGGTTTTCGCCTCCGGAAAATGAAATCAAAGTGGACTTTATTACCACCGCTGGAGAAGACCTTGTTCCCGAATGCAACGCAACCGCCACTAAAAGCGTTTCAGGACTCAGTATTGAGTTCACTTCTCTCTCTCGCTCCGTCTCTGCGGAGGCAACACGGCTAAGAAATCTGATATCAGAGACAAATATTTACTCAAGTCTCACGGTGGCGAGCAGAGAGAGAAACGAGGGATGGATACTGTGAAGAGAGCGGAGCGAAGGTGTAAATGTGTCCTGTAAATTAAATAAATCCACTTAATTACTGATTAAACATCTATTCTGTGTCATAGCAGCACAAAAAATATACATAATACAACAAGAACAGCGTGAAAACTCAAAGCAACTCGGCTGGAAATGAGTCATTAACAGAAATGTGTATTATACTCTTCTATGCAGATGATACTCTGTTAATAACACATTTAATTTACGTTGTTATAGCGTAACGTTCACACCGGGACCGAAACATCCAGACAAGCTGAGATCATATTTCTGGAGGAGACAGATAATAAACAATCTGCTGCAAACTGTTTGATGAATTTTATGTATCCAAACTTTATTTTTTTCCATCATATTGCCGATAAAATAAAACTATTTGAGGAATCGGGTGCAGCATCCTCTCACACAGAGTCCCGCCCACATCATGACACAATTAATTGATTAATTAATATAAATACGACTTAAATGAAGTGGAGAAGAAATGTAAAAGGAAATAATCAAGTAATGTGCCCTAAAAATTCATCTTAGAAAAACAAAACTTGAACAGACTGCGGCTCATTTAATCGCTGGTTGTTTTAAATTCTGACAAAAGATTTAAAGTTTTACTGCAGATGTATAAATCAGTTATCAATCAATCTCCTTGATTTCTATTGATCGATGTTGAGCCCTGATAAAGTTTGATGTCAAATTAAAAATATCCTGCCTGTGCTGTGCACCTGCCTTCATTACAATATAAGAATTTATCTATACTGGACTTTCTTTGCTCACTAATATCAGTCGGGCTGTACTGAATAAACAGAGTAACTATCAGCTGATAATTATTAATTTAACTAATTGTGCTGCCATAGTCACAAGTCTCCTCGTCCTCTGGCGTCATTAAACGCATTTAAATGACATTAAACTGTGTTTCTGCTGTTGTTAGAAGGCTCTCAGGTGAGAGAGGAGGCACCGGTCCCGCTGCCGGTCCAGTCTCTGCGGACCGAACATGAAACGTCACTGATCCTCCTGGATGTGTTGAACTCACCTCCAGCCGAGACTTTCCAAACACCTCTGTTTCTGTCCGCTGAGGCTTCAGGATTCACTGGGCAAACAACGCGAGAAGACGAGCAGCTGCAGCCGTTTTATTCCCTGTCAGGACGGGTTCTGTCTTCATCCCTGCAGCCGTGACACGGTCCGGGTCCGCCCCGGTTCTTCCCCTCCGGCGTGTTTGTCGGACCGGCTGGTGGTCAGAGAGTGAGAGCGGCGGCAGCAGCAGCAGGTCGGCTCCGTCTCTCGCCTGTAACTAGGTAACAGCTCAGCCTGCTGCACGGAGTCAAGGAGGAGGTGTTAAAATCCTATGGTGTGTGTCTATGCGCGCGCGCGCGTGTGTGTGTGTGTGTGTGTGAGGAGGATCCACTCAGAACATTTGTGGTCCAGTAGAGAAACAGAGTCCAACACTTTTTTTTTTTTCCAAACATTGCTTTTTAAAACATACTCCCTTTTTATTTTTTATTATTATTATAATTTTATTTTTAATAGAACACAAACAGAACTTGGTGCTCTTGTGTGCAGTCTCTGCATTTGCACCCGGGTCAGTGGATTCTGCAGCAGAACCGGGTCAGGTCAGGTGAACATGCTGTGGAAAACACCTGGATCCGGTTTAGCGCCCCGCTGACATTAAAGGTGGATGATATAATTTAATCGTAAGGCTCTTCTAGACTTTTCCAAATGTTATCGGACCGAATGGTTCTGATTCTGACGGTGAAACGGGTCATTTCGTGGCACTCAAAAGAAATTACCGCTTCCCTCATGATGGGTCTGCATGTGTGACGCGACATGTGACATCAGTAACGCTTTTTAGCCCACTTTTTTTTTTAAAACCCGCTAATCTAAGCAGCGTTACAGTTCTTGTTGTGGCAGAACCGGGTCATTACATCGTCACGTGATGCACTTTTCCCCCCATCATCGATTATCAGATCATTCTTTGCTGTGGGAGCGATTCATGCACCGTATTTAAACAGTTTTATTACTTCACAAGAGTTCACATCAGTGTTGTCACGACACTTACATTTCTTGCTTTGCTACACAACCTTGAAAATATGAATATTCGATAGCACAAAAAAAATCCACAACACAATGAGAGCAGAACATTTTTTATTTGTATCGACAGATAAACATGGCACAGCAACATTTAAGGTTAGTGGAGGAGGTTTCAACATGGATACTGTGGAAATTGAGTATTTAAACAAATATTCACAGCTGATATTCATCAGTATTTCCATATTTTTGACGACACTAGCCTGGTTGCTAACGGTAAAAAGCTAATCAAGCTGCAGCTGCTGACATATTAAAAGCATTCAACCGGTGAAACTCACAGCGGCGTTTATTCTCAAACGAGTCACTGGAGAGAAGCGGCTCAGAAACACATTCATCAGAATCTGTTTCACGTTTGCTTTCGACTGATTCGGACGGCGACATGAAGCCGTCCACGCAGACCGAGCGCGAGTTTCCGGTCCACGGAGACGTGAAGTGACCCAGTTTTCTTGCCCCATTCTGTCTCAAACGCAGCGGGATGGTTTGGTTTTTTTTATCACTTCAACTCAACACTTCACTCAGAAACCACAAAGAGAATGGATCATCTGTGGAGGGTCGCAGCGAAGCCACGCAGACGGAGAAAGAAAGAGATCCTCGCTGCGTTTTCATCCTCAGAGTCGTCTACACTTTGAGTTAAACAACCTCATCGGACTCGTCTGCTTTTTACCTCGCGGTGCATTCACAAACTTTAAACAAGCAATTTTAATTTTCCTTATGCAAACTTTTAATCTGTGCAGTTCGACTCTTTTGAGGCTCGTCCTCCAAAAAAGATATAAACATACCTGCAATCAAACAGTACAAAGAATCTGTTTTAAGTATGAAAGCAAAAATAATTAAATCTGCTCTAAACTCTTCTGACGGGAGCTTCTACAAAAGGATTAACAGATGGTGTCCTGAAATTTCACCCTTCTGATCAACAAGGGTTCGTAGCCGTCACATTTCTTTTGGTTCTCGCGATCTTTTTATTTTATGGCTGTTGAGTCCTGATTAACGAGCGAGAGCAGCTGGGTGTTACGAGGGATGCGGAGCGGGTCGGTCCGGTTCCTACACACCGCAGGAACTCTGCTCTGTTCGAGCCCGTTTGGACTTCTTTAGCTGGGTTTTGTTCGTTCTGGTTGAGGGACATTTTGAGCGATATGCAGCCAAGTGGAGAGACTATTTTTTTTTAAAAAAAGGTCACTGTGCAACAAGGTTACCTGCATCAGGGTCGCTCTCAGTGTCAAGCCCCTTAAATACATTCAAATTAAATTCATTCAAATTGGGGAAACTTTGGGAACCGACTCACCGAGTGATCTGAATAAATAACACCAGAAACTAATAAAGAGAAATGAGACATCAAATGGAAAATCAAAGAGCCGAACAGAGTGAGCAGAGATGATTCACCGTCTTTCAGCCTCTGCAGGTTTGGAAACAGTTAAGATTTTTTAATTGTACACACCAGAGCTTTTATCTTTTATATTTCACCCGCTTTTAATAACAGGAAAGAAATGAAAACGTTTTCTTTCTTCCTCCACAAGGTCTTCAGAATCAGTCGTCACGCAATGTTTTTCAATCCACAGTCGGCTGTCGGAGCGGATTTGTCTTAATTTTACATTTTTGGTCCTTGAAAAGCAATAAAGACACATCACCAAACGTTCATGAGATTGCCCCACAGCCCGGCTGAAATTGTTCTGAACGTTGGTGGTAAATAAGAGAAGACATGTTTCTGTCTCTCTGTGTGATGAGAGTATTTTACAGCCTCTCGGTTGCCGTCGTCCCTGCTGTGGATCTGGCTGATTGTCACCAGGAGTCTCATAAAGCAGATGCAGCATTGTCCTCTGCAGACGTGTGGACGGTGCAACCACGCTGCAACAGATCAATACATCGTTAAGGTTGCCAGCGTTGTAACACACGATTATCATTTCTCCCATGAACAGACCAGCGTTCTTCTACTACAGAGCTTTTCTCTGCCTTCGGGGCCACAAAAGAGGCATCGCTGTCGTTAAAATGGCCATGACAACGAGGATGATGATGTGCCCATCTGTTTCTGTGTGTGTGTGACTGCAAGATGGCAAATTATTCCACGTTTCACATGAATTTCACATTTCCTAAGAGCTTCCTCTGTGGTGAACGGTTAGAAGGAAAAAAAAGATGCTGCACGTGGATGTGGGCAGACGGAGAGACGCTTTCCTTCTGTATTTGTAGAAGAAAAGACAAAAAAACTCCTGAGGATGTTCTGTGTCTCCAAAGTTTTTGGACTGAAAACCTTTAAAACCGACATTACAGCGAAGCTCAGGGGGAGAAAACAAGTCAAGTCGTCCGAGCAAGAGGTGGAAGAGGAGAGCGGAGTCGTGGAGTGCCTGGATATAAAGCTGCCGTTTAATGTTTCTGCACACCGATGTCATGTTCACATTATGTGCTTATTATCCACCTTTCGCATCAGGAGGTGGGCGGTGGAGTTATTAGAGCCAACAAGTCGGCTGAAAGCTTGGACTTATTTGTGGTTTTATTCTGGCGTCCACACTGTTTTCAGTTTTCTTAGTCCAGGCAGTCAACGATTTCCACCCCAGAGACTGTTCTTCTGGAGGGTAAAACCAGTGAAACCAGTAAAACCAGCCATCTGTTTTATTAAAAAAGGAGTGAGCCCAAGTGAAACACCCAGGTCCAGCCAAACATCACAGTTTCTCAAATGACATCAAGGGACAAAAGATAACAACACTAGTCGTTTATCTGCTGTGTGTTCTTTCATTTTCTGGAGGCTTTTCTTCATAAAACGACAGATGTTGGGTTTTAAACCGACTCCTTTATTTTTCACCAACTGATGTCAGTCTCCTGCCGTCAGAGCTGCGAGTGGAATCGCTGAAAGTATTTCTTTTTGTCCCTGAATCTCTTTCAACCAGCTCTGCCAGGAAAAAAGAAAAAATCAATTAAGGCTTCCCATTTAATTATTCAGTCTGGAGTCGGCAGAAGTTGTCATTATAGCTTTTGTATTAGACTCGTAAAATGTACCACCCGTGTGTGGAGTGGGAGTGGTACAGCACCTCGGGGAATGGACTCCTACGGCGCCGGGAAAGGTCACGAACGGTGCCCACGTTGTTCCTGCCTGCCGTCGTCATTACAAATAACATCGCTGCAAATGGCAAACCGGCTCCCTGAAGGAAAGACGCTTAAATTAAAACCTCCTCTGAAAGACTTTTCAGACCGCGTGCTACTGACTCTTTGTCTCCACCGCTGGTTCGTTACCAGATGTGAGGTTTTGTCTAATTAAACTTCTCAGAGACGAGAGAGAGAGAGAGACGAGGCCTCCTGGGTGTGTTAAATCTACGGCCGAGTGAATGAGGAGTCATCAGTCGTCCAACAGCATCATGTGTCGGACCGGGCGAGGCTCTTTTGAGTTTTTGCCATTTTTAGCCGTTTGTTATCGCTGCTCTGCATAAACTTTGATGAGTCAGACGTGGATGATGAGGTGTAGGCGAACGCACAGCCCAAACAAACAAGGATCCTCTTAATGAGATCACTAGTTCCCACTCTTTTAGCGGTTTAATGGGCTTCAAGGCGTCAGCAATTCACCGGATACATCCAGGCTTTTATGCAAAAATGGTAGTTTGATGGTCGCGCTTGCTCGAGCTTGGTGTTTAAGGCTTGTTGAGAGAAACTGTTTCAAACTTTTACTTCAAGAGGAAATGCCAAACCGGTCGGCAAAATAAACGTCGGCACATTTTAGCTGGTTTAGCTTTTACGTACGAAGACGACTCGGTCATCAGGGTGAAGGTCTAATACGGACTTCACCTGCGGTTTGATTTGTGCTGATGTTCAGTTAACGTACAGGACTTTAAGAGCAGGAGGATGGTCAACTCATTTAACACTGAGGGTTGTTTACCTCTTTTTTTGTGCAAAAACAGATACAAGGAAAAAAAAAAAGAATACGCTGAGCTTTTTAACAGACGCTGAAGTATGTTCCTCTTTGTCTGCCGTCTCCAACGGGGACAGTTAATGGATTTCTCTCTCTGCACAAAGAATGACAACCAGAAGAAAAGGACGAAATGCAGCCCTGGTAAAAGGCATCCCAAGAATCTCATTTGGGAGGTCAGAGTATGAAAATGTACCTACACAAATGTTCCACCTTGTGTATCATACCATTGTCATCGTCCTTCGTCACCATATGCGGATAAATAAACACGTGGATTGCAGGCATGTGCTTGTGAACAGGCACCAGAACACTGACCGTAATTAGAAAAAATGCTTCCTACACCCTTGGAAATATTGAACGTAAGGATGCGATCACTCCCGTTGGAGGTGTAGCTTATTGACAGAAAGTAAACAGACTGACAGACACACTACATCGTGCAAGTCGAGGATTATTGAGCCATTAAAAAAATATATATATATATATCCTCCCACTCAACATCGAATACAGACGTCCTCGTCAGATCGGATCGAACAAACAAGCCTGCAACTTTCTGCAGCTGACGATCCAACACTCGCACCCTCGTCACACTGGACTTTTAATTTCGTTTGGACTGATCTACACCCGCCATCAGAACCAGCGTCGGACCGTCAGCCATCACTCCTCCTCCTGACAGATGAAAATAAAAAATAAAAATCAGAGCAGCATCTTGTGTGTTTTGTGTACTCAGGTGTGGCGGCTGCTGATGCGCAGTGCTTATCACTCACTCCTCGAAATGAAAAAAAAAACACTGAGGCGGTTTCTGGTGCCGCTCTGACAGAACCAGCTGCCGCTCCGATTAGATAAGTTCTCTCTCTCTTTCACAGCGCTGCTTCTTGGTCGATTTTTGTCGAAACAGGAATGGATTTCGACAGAGAAAAGCAAGATTAAGCAGACTGCAGTAATTCTATATGTATTAATTGAATCCTGGCGCGCGTGTGTGTGTGTGTGTGTGTGTGTGTATAGAAGCAGATATGTTTACAGATTACTCACTCCCTTGTGATCTTAGACTCCTATTAATCAATATTTCCATGTGTGTTAAAGCATTAAAAAATGATCACAGTCTAAATAATTTAAAGTGCGCTTCTCCTCACGCAGTAAAAAAAAAACGTTTCACACATGAGAGACATTTTTTGACGCACGTTTCTGCTCAGATATGTCAGCGAGTTTTGGTTTTTTTTTTATATTTTTTTTTTTTTTATTTTGCTGTCAGCTGAGAAGCAGCAAGAAACTCTCAGCAGATTCAACCATTTTTTCATTGGGTGTGTGGATGTTTACAGCCGGGTCAGGGCTTTAATTATCTCCTGTTGTGGCCACAAGGAGCTCTTTCTTTGATGCAGAGATTACGAGTTTGCTTCATCTTCTGCTTCTTGACCTCCGGTGTCGGTTCTTATTGAGGGAAGTGTCAGGAGACATTCTTGCCGTTACGCTCCTGCTGCTGCGCTTCTGGTTGTCGGTACTCCAGGTTGAATAATTAGACTCCCCTGAAATGAAACGAGCACGGCCGCTTTGATCCGGTGACCTGAACGGTCACATTTTCACTGGTTTAACTTTCCTGTCAGGAGCCGTAAAAAAAAAAATCTCTCCTTTTAAATATTTTCATGAAATCGAACCATCAGCTGTGGAGAAAAATATTGTGGACGGAGCCACCGTGACGTCTCCTGGAGGTTTGTGAAGAACCAGAATGTAATCGATTAGGTGGTTCTGCTCTGGTCTGGTAATAACTGTGAATCAGAACCGGGACCAGCGTTGGGAGGTGGAGCCGCTTTTATTCCTTAGAGACGACCCAGATCTTCCGCACAGCATCCACACTGTTTTGTGACCATCAGATTGGCAACGTATATAAGTTTATATATATTATAAGTTATATCTGACATCTATCTATCTATACACACATATATTTACACATATATACAAACATGAAAGCAGCTGTGTTTCCCTCCTGCCTCCAGACTGAGCTGCAGCACTTTGATAGTGGATCCAAGACACTGAAGAGTCCTCGTGTTCGCTCTTATCTTCGGAGCAAAGGCGCCGTGACATTTCACGGCGAACGGAAAACGAATACATGAATTTAATGATGCCAGACAACGTTGAGACCTTTTTGATGTGCGAGGGTCGACAGAGGGAAGAAGAAGAAGAAGAGGGATGAGAACAGTGGACGAGTGCATGACCCTGCTGAACTTCAGAGGCCGTCTCTGTGCAGTTTATGCTGTCAAGTGGAGATTCGTACTCACGCTCCTTTTAAATCCAACTTTAAAAAACATATAGAGAAAGGATTTGGAGTTTAACCAAGGGGGAGATGATTCGCAACAGCAGCAAATGTTCTGCGCACCTTCAAAGTCTGTGAAGAAGAATCATTTCAAACACTCAACAAGTTCAGAGTCATCTTTTCGGGTGATCTTGACACAGTTTTACCACTGAAACGCTTCAGAAATAACACTGTGAGTCAGCAAACCGTCATAATTGATGATCTCTGTCGGGGCATTCAAAAGTCCCCCGTGGAAATTAGTGTTTTACGGCCTCTAACAGAGCAGCTGAACAGTGATTGAGAGAGAGATCATTAAAGCCGGAGCAAACATGTGGCAAGGTTATTTCCATCGAAGCGCTGTGCTGCCAACAATCTTCTGAAAAACGTTCGCTTCAGTGTTTAGGCCTTCTGCCGAGCTGATGAATAAAAGGCAGGCGGTCGTCCTTTTAGAGCTGGATGTGTTCTTGACTGCGACAAAGGCACATTGATTGCTTTGTTGACGTTATTTTCATGCAGCCCTGAACGCTGAATGACCGTTTTTTCCCATCTATAAACATTTCTAAGAGAAGGATGAACTGTTCTAGAAGCTGAATTGGCTGAACATCTCGTAAGGGTGGGCGGATTCAAGTCACCCAAAACAACAAAACACGAGGATAAAGGGCGAATCCAGGTAAAACTTGACTCACAGCAACAAAACAGAAAAAAGACAACGACGGAGAGAAAGTGACGGGACTTAAATACACAAATACAAGGTCACTGAAAAAGGGCAGGAAAGAGGACAAAGACAGGAAGTCACAATAACATACGAGAGGATAGATTGTTTAGTTATGAAATATAAGAAATGTCACATTCACACCTACTTCTGCGAGAAACAAGTACAGTTTAAATATCTTCAGGACACCAGCAGGGACTGTGTAAGGAGAATTTCCACCTCTCGAGTTCACGCAGACACGAGAACTCCCCGAGGAACGACACCTTGTTGTTTCTGGTATTCCCACCAGCAGGTAACCAGGCAAACAGTTACCCACATTCACCTGTCGTGACCTCTCTCTGCAGGCTGCTCAGTGTTGACGATCTCCGCTCAAGAGACAACAGTCGTGAACGGAAAAGTTAATTGCTTCTCAAAGTTCTCAGACTGTGCTCAAAATCCTGCAAGTCTTAATTCAGCCTGGGGTCAATTTCGCTAAAGCAAACCTTCAGACAGCTTTTTCGTCTCATTTTAATCTTAGAGAATATGGATTAAAATGCAGCGGGGAGGTTTTTCAGAGGCAGAGCTCAAGGGAAAGAAACTATGACAGGGCCCATGTGCATAATTGAAGAGTCCCTGTGAAGGTTTGTTGAAGCTCTGACAAAACACTTTTTTTGTGATGCGTTTTGTGTGAGAAGCTGTTCTTTACAACACCTGACAGAGAGAGAGAGAGAGAGAGACTCAGGTAAAAGCTTATAATGTTTGCACGAGAGGACATATTGAAACGCGAGCACCTGTCACCTCTGCTCGCTGCCTACGTTCCTCGTGCTGTAAATAGACGCCTCTTTTGTAACCTGAAGGTTTCTCATCTGGCGGGTAGCGTTTGCATCGGGTTACCATGACAACGGGGATAAAACGTCAGGAACCTTGAAGTGGAGCCGAAAGAGAAGTGCCACGAGCCGAAGTTTCGATCGAGGAGATGTGACAGGCTGCTGGCATGTGGGACCGAGAGAGTGGAAGGCAGCCTAATGACGAGTCAGAACACTAAGTACACTTGTTTGTGCGAGCGGAGAGACTCTAAACGCCGCAAATTGGGATGGATAGCAACTCAATAATAGGCAATATCGAGGACAATTTTCCCTCTCCTCCGTCTCGCTTTGTGCACCTGCGGTTTATGCGGCGGGTCCACAGTTAATGTTTGTTTGCTGGGATTTTGCTGATGACATGTGGGACTGTCAACACAACAGCTGCTGAGGCCCATTTCTGAAGCAATTACATTTGCTTTGACTGATGCGGAGAGTACAGCAGCATACTAATCAACGTAGATGTCCCAAACTTTCCCCCTCAGATCCTTTCGTTCAGTCATCGTGGCTGTCGAGTCTTTATTTCTGGCCACTTTTTCTTCTTCTTGTCTCTTTAATTTGTTTCAGGTAGTTTTAAGTGACTTTGTGTGTAATGTCTCTGTGCAGTTGAATTGTGTCTCCTTGCGGTAGATTTTTGTCCCTTTGTAGCAGATTTGTGTCTTTTTCCAGTTGATTTGTGTCTCTTTGCAGTTGATTTGTATCTTTTTGCTCTTGATTTTTGTCTCTTTGCAGTTGATTTGTGTCTTTTTGCAGTTGATTTGTATCTTTTTGCACTTATTTTTGTCCCTTTGCGGTAGATTGTTGTCCCTTTGTAGCAGATTTGTGTCTTTTTCCAGTTGATTTGTGTCTCTTTGCAGTTGATTTGTATCTTTTTGCACTTGATTTTTGTCCCTTTGCAGTAGATTGTTGTCCCTTTGTAGCAGATTTGTGTCTTTTTCCAGTTGATTTGTGTCTCTTTGCAGTTGATTTGTATCTTTTTGCAGTTGATTTGTGTCTCTTTGCGGTAGATTTTTGTCTCTTTGCAGCTGATTTGTGTCTCTTCGTAGTGTGTAGTGTTTCATTCTGGTCACGTTCTGTCTCTTTGTGTCATCAGTGACTTTGTGTGTAATGTCTCTGTGCAGTTGAATTGCGTCTCTCTGATTTGTGTCTCTATGAGGTTGATTTGTGTCTCTTTGCAGTTGATTTGTGTCTTTTTGCAGTTGATTTGTATCTTTTTGCACTTGATTTTTGTCCCTTTGCAGTAGATTGTTGTCCCTTTGTAGCAGATTTGTGTCTTTTTGCAGTTGATTTGTATCTTTTTGCACTTGATTTTTGTCCCTTTGCGGTAGATTTTTGTCTCTTTGCAGCTGATTTGTGTCTCTTCATAGTGTGTAGTGTTTCATTCTGGTCACGTTCTGTCTCTTTGTGTCATCAGGGCCTCCTGCCTAGTGTGTTTTTTTGTCTTATTTTGCTCCCTTTTTGTGTGTTTGGTGTGTGTTGGGTTTTGTGTCTGTCTGTGTTGTGCTCTCTTCCTCTGGAAGTCACTGCTGGGTGTGGTCAGTGGAGCTCCGGTCAGCACACCTGCAGCTCATCTGCCGTAATCAGCACACCTGTATATATCCAGACCAACCTTCCAGCCGGATCGTTGAATCAGTCACAGTGAGAAAACACCAGCCACACCTGAACTTGTTCTTGTTCTTGTGTTTGTTGAAACCTCTGCTTACCTGTTCTTTGTCTCGCCACAGACAACCACACCTGAGCCTGAGTCGCACCACCTGCCACGCTAACCACGACTTGCTTTGGTGCTTTCAATAAATTCACACATGTTCTAACTTCACTCTGGTCTGCGTTTGAGTCCCTGG